>JAQFXY010000431.1:0-28585 GCA_034693865.1 Ceratophysella sigillata | reverse complement strand
GTCGCTCTACGTTGGTTGGTCATTAGTGTTGTCCTTTCTGGTCCCGAGCTGCCGTAAGGCAGGTTTTTTTTTCTGTAATTCTAGACTTATATTTAGTGTATATATGTATTTCCAAATATACAAATGTTGGCTTTGATCTGAAAGAAAAAAACAAAACGAAAAGGCGAGATGCGCATGGCACAACTTAGAAACCAGGTCCCTTAAACCATTAAAGTGCGGGATTGTTTTAAACATTTAACTGAATTATAAATGAATCGGCCATGAGTTTGGGCTTTCCAATACACAGTGTCGTAAGTTCCTAGAATGGAGTATTTAAAGGTTTTATAATTGATTAACCAGATGACATTGACTGTCGAACATGATTTATACAACAATATTATATTAAACATTATGTTCAGTCACCTTACATATTTTGAGTTGCAGTTTTACTGCACGGCTTCAAAGTTCGGTTTTGAAACTCGGGTTTGTTGTGTTTGTGGTGTTTTTAAATTAGTGTTTTATTTGCATTTGCGTGTGACAGGAGGAGACATAAATAGAGCCTTGTTTCGGTATGTATCTCTTGCTCGTCAACTCTCCGCCCTGCACCGACTTCGTGTCTCTTGACGGAAGGCTTTGATCAAATTATTAATTACTCTCGATTCCCAGCGGCCCGTGTATCGGAGGCGGGAGGACTTTTTCCAAAAGGAATCAATGTTCGTAGGTATGGATGAGTGGCTCGTGTGCGTGCAGTGGGGAAGCTCTTTAAGTAGACGGAGCCCAGCAAGTGCGTTTTGTTGGATCGAAGACGCAGCGACTGGGGGGAAATCAATTGAGGGACAGGGACAAGACAATATCTAATGTCTTCATCAAAGGCACCGAAAGAGAGAGTTTAGTAAATTGCTGAAGGCATTAGAAAAACATTCATTACAGTGGTTGCAATAGCATATATATCTTTGAGAAGGAAGTGGGTCCATGCCACATGGACATACGTCTTCCAGCCCCGTACAGTGTGCTGGGAAGAGAAAGTCAGGGAAAGCAATGGAATGCTCATTTCCGCCTTCAAGGTTTCTCCGGCCTTGTATCCAAATATTTATGCTCGCTCGCTGAGTATCAATTGGGCAGTGCAGAGCCATATAATCTGGATTCCGGCTCATTTTGGCAAAGGGTCCTGTGGCAAATAGTAACAGTTCAGAAATCCAAATAAGAAGTTCATTTTGACAAATGGAACAATTTCAAAGGTTTTTGATTTCTTTTTGGCAAACACAAAATGCCAGGCTGTTTTTATTTTCCACATTTGTAGAAATCAGAAATTGAACAAAGAATGAATAATGGTAAAAAATACTTAAAATTTGACTGAAAATGTACTTCAACAGATCCAATAACAAAACTGACTGAAATCATTAGGTATGTATTTTATTTTACCTTTCCATTCTTCCTTCACGTCATTGACTTGCACAACGCATAATTTGATTAGATACCTCTTCCGTTTCCGATGGCATCGATTCCTTACGTGTATTCAGACTTGGCAAACGCTATGTCAAATGTGTTTATTTTGCCATTTTGGCAAACGAAAAAGTCAAGAAACTACTGCTTTCTGTTGAAAAAAACTCGTTTGCCAAAATGGATTTTTTATGTGGTATTCTTTGATGTTACTGTTTTCCAAATGAGCCTTTTGCCAAGGTGACCTAGGTTGATAATTTGTTCTGAGAAGGAAGATAGGCAGAGGCTGTTAATCTGGGAATTGGCGTAGATTGGAGCCCGTGCCTTTGCTCTGGCTAAGCTTGGCTGAGGCTCAGGCAGCGGAGCATGGACTTATTTTCACACTGTACATGTCGGCATATGTCCCAGGGATTGGAGCTGTAGGCAGAAAGGGAGGAGGAAATGGGAGACAGCAAGCTGTTTCTCGCAAAGAGCTTTAATGGATCCCCACAACAACTATGGAGAAAGCGGAAGTTTCCTACGGGGAAATTTCGGTTCATTACTATTACCAAAAGGAATTTTCGTTCATGCTTCTGAGGATGAAATTAGTCTTTTGGTCTCTCAGTATTCCCTCTGTGGTTTGGGCATAGACTTTCTCCAGGCCCAAAACCGGAATGGAAGACACCGAGGGAGACATGAAACTGGAGGCCTCTGCTCCACCAGCCGCCCTGGCTCCACGCTCTCTGCTCCGGCTCGCTATGCGCTAAAACATTTGCAACTGTAAGCAATGTACAGGAGCACACGTAAGCTCCTTACCGCTTCCTCTTCGGGTTTGTATTAAATCGAGCTTTGCTTGAGCAGGGTTAGAAAAATCACATAGTTAAATCTCGAAAACCTAGAACCTAACCTGGCTTGAGAAATGTTTCACCAGCTTGACGAACACCAAAACCATGTAAATATTGTGAAATATTTATATTGGTAGCATTGTAGTGCATTGTATATATTCCGAGCATTCCATTTGTGTTTAAATGTAACGGAGCCGCTAAGCCGTTAAGCGTATACCTATACACTTATGTGACTTCCACATTGTACATGACTTTGCAATTGTAAAAATTTTACCGTCTGAACCGGCTCCAAGTCTGGTTTTGGCTCCAATTTATACCTCCACAGAATGGTAATACACATTACTGTTGTATTCTTCGGGACCTGACTCTCTCAGAACGAAACTGACTACCCTGACTGCAGCTCGAAGTTTCCCGAAATGCAACACGTGTACGAAGACGAGGCGGAGATGCCGGGCTAGAATTAAATTCCAGTTTCTGATTAGAAAGAAAATTGTATGCAAGACGGAAGTGAAAATTGAGTCTCGGCTCCGGTTCATCCAGTTAATTCAATATTCAGAACTAATTTCATTTTTATCCCCATTTCTTCTCGGCCACTCTGCTCTAATGGCAGAAAGTTAATTTCATTCTCATTCCAATTCGAGTACATTTTTGATTCAATTACTCTCGTACTCCTTTTTTCTCTAAAGAGCATTAACCTGGCCTGGAAAGTAATCGACGTGAGAATTGCTAGAATTTAATTGCACGAAGTAAGTTCATATCACTCCAAACTGCTCATGAAACTTATACACTTTCAATTATAACCTAATTCAAGTTAAGACGGCAGTGTTACACGTTCGCATTCGTCAAACAACAGATAATTAGAATATTAAAATTAAGCGTATAAAGTTTGCTTCATAAACATTTCCGTTGAAAAGAAGTCTTTCAAGTACCATTATCTATAGAATGTATGAAATATTCCATAAGCACTCGTAGTAGGGAAAATACTGTAGGCCATTTGTGGGAAAATAGATTTTTGGTTTGAGGATGAATAAACGGTAGACGCCCACGGACTGCCTGATACAATTTTATGAACTGTAGGAATATTATCAATAAGCTGGCTGGTTAGAATTCGAATCATGAGTTCTAATCCGAATTCTGCCAGCCCCGTTTTGTTATTGACAAACTGGTCCATTTTCGGCTTCTCTGTTTGTCCATTTTCTGTTCATGGAGGACATGTGGGCTATTGGGAAGGACTTGTCGACTCCCAATGTTCCTATTCCTCAAAGACCTTTCTCGCTCTGAAGCCTGTTATGTGAACATGTCTGGAGCAACTCATAAGTAAACAGGAGAAAAGATCAAGGGTGGAGAAATGTGGAGTGGGAGTAATTCAGCCTCGACTCTCCATTACTCTCTCCCAGCGAGCAGCAGGCAATGTATTGACCCGAAAATATTTTTTACGGATCCTTGGCCTTCGTAACACGACAATTCATCGGGGATTGGCAAAATACACACTAATTTATTTTCAAAATAGTTGGATTTTGGGTCCAAACAGTTGTCTTCTTAACACAACACTCGAAATACTAACATCTGTTGTTGTTTAAAATACATCACAAAATAAAATTTGTGAAGCTAGCTCGAATAATATATTGTGTGAATGTAAATATTAAAATAATGAAATGTCCCTGGGACACTTAATTGCTGTAATATGAATTGCCGCGACTTTATATTGCATACAACTGTCGAGACTTTGAACCATACCCAATAGAAAGTGTATCAGACCGTATTTTGTTGCGGCTATGAATTTTGGCACTTACTGTAATAATATAATACTATTTGGGGTGTATAGTCCGATGTACCTGACAGACTTTGAGCATTTGGGCGCTTATGAATTGTCGCCGCCAAGTGTAAATCATGGACATTGCCATGTGTGAAAGTGCCTTTGAAGCGAGTACACCAACTGAACTATCCACACTACACTGGACTGGTATGAATTGGACAGCCCATGAACTGGTCGGTGCTATGAATTGATCCATTATGAATTGTCATGAAACTTGTGGACTGTTGGACAGAGTGAAAGTCCTTTCAAGTCTCGTGTAAGGATTCCCTGTAGCTTGAGATTGGCTTTCTCTCGTCCTCCGCCTCTTGCAGCATTTGTTTGTCCATTCATTTGAAGTGTGCAAGAGGCTGATAAGTTTTCTTCCCGCTCTCTCTGTCTCTGCAGAGTTGGATTTCAAGTGAATTTCCTCGTAAATGACAAAGAAAGTTAACCTGTAAATTGAGACGCTTCCTTTGGGTCTGAGTACACACACGCTGAAAAGTAAAGACGGAGGAATCAAGGACCTCAATCAGGACCGTAGTAGTGATCGGAGCTAGCTGACAGGATTAAGTGAACTTGCCCAACACGCTTGCCGCATTTTCCTCAGAGGCTATCCATTGGGATGCATTCAAATAAAAATGAAATTTCTCTAGTGCTAATGGTTGACTAACTCGCCTGCAAACTCACGCTCGGCTTACTAATGTGCGTGTCTCGCCTTCCGTGCAATTTTACACAATGTTTGCTCATTTTAATAGAATCGAGGCTAGAAAGTTTTTTTTTCTGTGAGAGCTGGACATTTCCCTAATGCTTTGAGCACAGAGGCACGCACGTAACTCAAGTCAAGATCATACTGCAGACCAATTCCCAGGCACCACGAGAGCCTCGGCTTATCTGCGCATTGGATCAGGCTCCACACTACTGGGGATAATACGATATGTAATTCCAGTCACGAGAGTCTAGTTTGACCTGCAACTTAGAGTTCAAGAAAAGTGTTTAGATTCAAGTTTCTCTCTCCAGATGTTGATTTATGTGATGACAACAACAGTTTTCTGACAATTCCAGACCTTGTATTACACTAATTTATAAATTGTGTTTCTTCTACACAAACAAACTCATAATTTATTTAAACAAACATTTCTCAAAGGATCTCCAAATCTACGAAACATCCGAGCCGCTGAAGTAAACATGTGATTACTACAGAACTGAACTTCGCTTGGTACTTAAACATTGATTGTGCTAAAATAAACAATATAATTAATTCCATGCCACTTCTCTCAACAGCCACTTACTTGAGTTATGCTGGACGTCAACTTTAAAAAAAACTGAAGTGAACCCGAAGGCCCTGTGACACAAGCCTTTTGAAGGGAATGAGTAATAACCGGGATAAATCATCCGTACTTGAACTCCGCTCAGCCAATTTGTTTTAATGGGGCTCGTAACATTCTCAATCTGCTCAATATGCTCCTCCAAAGCACAAACATAATTAGAAACAGGGCATACACAAGTAAATATGTTACGGTCTACGTATCTGCTTTGGCTCCTCTCTTTATTCAACAAAATATAGGCGGCTGCTCTGCTCGGAATTCGATAAGAATAACCAATTATGATTGTCATATTTACATTAATGGAACTTGCAAATTATGAGCGAAATGCGAAAATAGTTATCGTGGGTTTTAGGCAGGCAAACACAACGTGTGTTAGACAACTCGTTGCGAGTTTATCTGTAAATGTGAAATACTAGCAAATCCTTGTTTCAACTTTCCTTAACGAAGCAGCTTTATTTCTAAAAGTGTAAGCCGGTAGTATTACCGAGCGAATAACGAAGTTAATGTTCAAATAAGTATGCCCGTGAAAACGTGTCGGGTTTGAAGTTTGGTAAACAATCCTAAGCCTCAAGGTAAGCCACTGTGTCTGTCAAATAATTTGAATCGTGAATGAATAACTAGTAAAGTGAGAGGCTTAGGTAATTCTGCTGTGTACCTTATGAAATTCGG
The DNA here is from genome assembly GCA_034693865.1 of Ceratophysella sigillata. Classification (NCBI taxonomy): domain Eukaryota; kingdom Metazoa; phylum Arthropoda; class Collembola; order Poduromorpha; family Hypogastruridae; genus Ceratophysella; species Ceratophysella sigillata. Next base: position 22,553 of record JAQFXY010000431.1, on the reverse strand, counting down.
ACAACTGGCACATTGGCACATCATTCTATTCCATTCAGTGCTTTACAATGATTCTGGCGAACGAGTCATTCCTTGCACAAATGATATTAATGAAAAATTGCCTAAAGACCTGGCAAATATATACTTCGAGATATCCTGTATGCGACCAAAGCTCTGAGTGACAGTGACTGTGACTAACCTAGTTTATCGGTTGGCAGAATTGACTAACCTAGTTTGTAGGTCAGCAGAATTAGGATTGAATGAGCAGAACCTCGGCTCGTCTTAGCCAATAAGCGGGTGTGTATCGTGGCGTAGTAGCTCTCTGTCTCGATGTCCTAATTGGCTAACAAGGTCAAACAATCAAAAAGAGAGTGAGTCAGTTCCCCGTTTAGTATTCTTCTCTCGAGCTCCGATTGTCTTTCTTTGCTATGAAAGGCCGTGGATCAGTCAGGCCAGAGACAGACAAACCCTTTAATTCAACTTCCACCAGGCAAACTCCAAATCTTTCACTCCGTCCTCCTGATTTCTGCCTAATGGAAACAAAAGTTGAGAAAGTGTACAAATGCCCCAAAATCAGCCCAGCCTCTGTCTAACTCAACTTTTCTCCAAGACTCTTACTTATTAATAATGCGGACTTGTAAATGGTGTGTGGGGAAGGTCTTTAATGAGGCTTGGTTAAGATGGTCGGAAACGTTGATTGCTCTGAACGCAGAGGGTGGTTGTGGATGAAAGCATGGAGATTAGGCCCAACTTTCCCCAGCCCTGGCTCTGGCTCTCAACTGGGGCTCCGACATGTACACTGCAGTGCTGGTACTACAATTTTTGTCCTCGTTCGTGCCTGAAATCCCTGAGTGATGAATTCGGTCCAGAATCCTCTGTGGAGCCTAGCATTCTGCATTGTGTATGGGTTACATGAGCTTATAAGTTTCAGTTTTTGTTTTTCTTCCCGTTGGTCGGGCCTGAGTTAGGAATGAAAAGGGGAAGGGAGTGAGGCTCTGTGTGAGATCATGCATTTCCTTTCTTTCTTATTTTGTACAATGGGTTTAGTTCTTGTTAGTCACTTTCTTCTGTATTTAGTGTTGAGACAGGCAGAGGCAGATCCACGTCCACCCAATATCTCTCCTTGTGGCGAAATACAAACTCGGCGGGTGTGCGTTCTGCTTTCTCCAGAGATCACAAAATCATACTTTTTCCTATTTAGTTCTCCAAAGTGTATGCGTGGTGGGTATGGGGCACATGAGGAATACGCAATTCTGACACACTTTCCCAGATGATCGCAATTTAAAGTTTAGCCAGGCTCACGCACCGCAAACGTGTGTTGTTTTGTGTAGAGTGCACGAATTTATCATATGAGGACATACTACAGGGAATCATATTACAAAGAACAATATAACTTGATGGGACGGGCAAATGATGCATTTATTTCTAAGCTTGTTCAGCGTTTCTCACTGCAAATTGTCCAGTCCTGAATTTTTCGATGGTAGAGCTTCTCGGATTAACTGTCTATTGTAACCAGTGAGCGTTAATTCCAAAAACCCTGTGTTCATGGTATTTTTTATGTAATATAGCGCCTAGTTTGGTGTACCCGGCTCTTAATACTTACTATTTAGAAAGGATTAGCGGGGATTGGCGAGACAAATGAGATTAAAATTAGGTAGTGGCTAAAACAAATACCGAAGATAAATTCGCAACAGGCTGAGAAACAAATAGTTGAGCCAACCACCAAGGCTAATCCCATTTTCTCACATACATACATATGCTACTGCTTGTTTTCAAGCCTGGTTTTCTTATTAAAAGTTTATGTTTGTCTTGTTTTCATTAGCAACTTGACAAGAATTTTCACACACTTTTGTCTTTCACATGCAATTAGATATCACACGTTAAGACGGAATCCACTTGCTGAGAGTTCTGTATTCATCAGTTACCAAAATAGTTAAATACATAAGAATAATCTATGGATAGTGGCTAAGCTTAGTCGTTTTTTTAAAATTCACTACTCAGTAAACGAGCTATACATTTATAAATAGCATTTTCATAATCGACATACAGTTCTACATGGAATCGCACATGGGAATATTTTTGAGAATATGTTAATGCGGTGGCTCATAGCTTTGGTCCCAGTAGAAAGTTTAAAAAAAATCCATACCTACCCAGTTTTTGCACGGGATTGAGTGTCAGTAGATCATAGGAGCATCACGTACAGTGAAGACCTTGGGAATTTATAGCGGAACCAAGGCTACAAACGAACCGTAACATAAGTACGCGTGGTTTTTTCAGCGTGCGGTGCGCTTCACCGGTTCGTCATTTCCCCTTTCCCTTCCATTGAAAAAGCGGCTAGAAGCTGAAGAATTTTGCTCCTTTTTTTTTATCTTTCTTCAAACTGTCATAAGTTAGGAAGGCTTCCTCTTTTGGGCAGACATATTCCGGATCAATTTCGTCTCACTTTCGTCTACTTGGAGCCGAAAGCAGAAGAGGCGAGGATAAAAGAAAACCAGAAAGCTCTTTCATTGTTTCCTTGTACTTAGCAACTTTTCCCCTCTTTTCTTCTCGACTTATGAGATTCTTCCTTTATCAAATCACTACACTTTTCTTTTTAATAGTAAAGCCTCTCGAGTAGGATGCGGATGAGCTTCATTCAATAAAAAAAAAACTCCATGCGGCGGTGCCAAATATGATAATTCTGGAAAATTTAATGGAGATGATCTTATCAGACTTTATACTTTATGCAATTCAATTTGGCACAACAAACGGCTGACTCGGGCCTTCCAACGAATTAAACTATTGATTCTCGGTGGAGAATTTAATGAGGTCGTTAGAGGGAAGTAGGCAGAATTAGCTAAATTGACAGAAAAATAGAGTCATATTCCTGATTGAGTAAACACTATTTTTTCTTAGTAATACCCACTACCGTTCCCGTAGTCGACGATAAGCCTCTCTGTCAGAACTGGAAGCAGTACAACGTGTGTGGCTAGGGCTGAACCGAGATCTCTTTTCTACTTTTTGGTAATTACGAGCAGACGAGTCTTAGTTGGCTCAAGTTCCGTCTCTGCTAACAGAAAGCGGAAAGGTAAGCGGAGGGAAAGACAGACCTTTGCGTTAATAAACTTTGTTATGAATAATGCAGGCTCAGCTAGTTTTAAGTTAATAGTCGACTTTTTTTTTATTACCCCGTCCTCCTTCATTCTCATTTATTCCCCCATCAAGCTCCTGCCAAGCTCATCTATTAACACACTTTACATTTTACTCAAAAAAGTTCTTGGAACGGCAAGCGCCTCTGCCAGCTGCATACCCATTTAGGCTCTGCCTGCTCAGCATCCTTATTATGCCTCACCGCCTCAACTTCACTGGCGCTTGTCCATCCATCAAAAGCACCCAAACACCCGCGATAATCACGCATGATAAACATTCGTGTCAAACGCCCACGGTAAACACCCGTAGCAAACACCCATGGTAAACTCTCATGGATAAATTTGGTAAATACCCATTAAGTAACATTTAAGTTTAGTTACCCGTCAGGTTGGGTGCTTCCGAAAAGTCAAATAATGAGTTTTCAATGGGGGCTTACAGAGTTGTTTGTCTAATAGCTTTCATTGTTGGAGCTTACCTTTCCTCGTGGGCCCAGTTCCACACTTCAATCGGCTGCACTATTTTCGTATATTTAAACTTTAAGCTGCAATTCTAATGCTTGAACACTATTTATCTGATTTCTTAAAAATTCAAACAGCCTGGCAAAGATCAGGTTTTTAGTTTCTGAAGTACGTGATTTGTTCAGAATCAATACACGAATAATTTCAAATACTTAAGTTGGTTCTATTCATGTAGAAGCTAATCTCTGCCAGTTTATCTTTAGGACGGAGATTTTATCACACATTTAAGAGGATTTAGTAAACGACGTTTTTGTTTACAGTTCATCCTTTTGCCCAGCTCTGGTTTAAGCGTAAATAGGAGCGTTGGGAGTTGGGACCATTGCCATTTATCCCTGAATTTGTAGACAAGCTGTCCAGCAAGTCATTCTAGGGCAATTTCTTCTGTTACTATGACAAGTTCTACTTTATTTAATCCCTGGCAGCAGTGTAGAAAATATGGAAGGACAAAAGATTGTTTCGCTCTACACGGCATATGGCATGCGTCTTACATGCATTGTGTCTAGCCCGAGAAAAGGACCTGGCCGCAAGAGCAAAAGTATGCGTCTACAACTGACCTGGCATTTCTGGGGTGAACGGAACTTTTCTAGGCAGCTATGCTAAACATTTTCAAAGTTTTACTTGCTCTTGCATAGGAAGAAAGCACTGTCTGTATCCAGGAAGGGCCTTGTGGGCTTCTGACTCTGACAATGCAGCTCACAGGCTACGGATTTGGATTACTTTAAAATAGTTTGAAGGGTAATCGCATAAAAGCTTTTCCATATGACGTTCACTGGGAAGGAAATAAAGGGGTACAAAAAACTGTTGAACTGGAAAACTTAAACTCCGGAACATTTCTTTAACTTTCTTCTGAAAGAGTTTGACGTAGGGTTAGTCAAAGTAATTTTGACATATTATTACTATCAATCCTTCAACCACGTTCAGTAGTTTGTTTTCACTAAATCTAGTACACTAATATTGGAATAAGTAGGAGCCTGATGAGCGGGATGTTCTGGTTTCTTGGGACAAGCCAAACAAGCCCTGTTTTGATTTGTTTGTGTCTAGATTTCGTGACGATTAGCGAGAACGAAATCGTAACTATTTACGTCTTACTTGGAAATAACTGGGCTTATTTGGGTATGTTGGTTAGAAAACCGAAAACTCAAGACGCACATTATACTACCATGATTATTTTAAGTAAAACTAGCAAGTGGATTTTCAATATTAGGGAAAATATCTGGGTTTCGTCATTCAATTTCAGTGATATTAGATACAAACACTCGATGTATTCCACCATTCGGTTAATACATGCGGGGCTTATATGCGTGATTTTCCCACGAACTCATTTTCTGAAATTATTGTACTAACTAGCTGATGATATATTTTTTGATTGCTCTATTTGCAGATCCTTGATATTGCGCCTAGGATCAGAAAAGCGGCTGAATCCCGTTAAGGTAAGCCCTAAGATAAACTGTTCAACACTCTTGGTTTTGATTAAGCTCCTGTATCATGTCCCGGCCTCCCAGCCGCCCAAGCCGAGTGGAAACAGACTGAGAAAAGAAGAAGCGTTGACAAATCTGAAAGGGACACGAGAGAATGGATGAAGGGAAGCGGGTGAACGTGGAGAAGAGAACTTTGGCAAAGAATTCCGAGAAAAGGACAGCATAATAGGCACTAAATGCTTCTGTGAGGACGTTTTGATAAGACTAATAGGTTACTATAAATAGCTGGGACTGCACGGAGAGAGATGATGGTAGGCTCCTCTGGCCACCACTCAGCCCTTTCTCGGCTTCTAGGCCGTCCATAGCCTCCGCTCCCCGCTTCCCCAACAAAACCCCGTCGACGTACAGAAACGGAGACTGGGAAGGAAGGCATTTTCTCTCTTTTTGGCAATATTGCTGACTCGACTCAATAGAAAGTCTAATTTAGCTGAATTAGCCAGAGTAATTAAAGAAGCTTCCCCTGCTTCCTTTGTCAGGAGAATTGAGTCAATTTAATAGGTTTTCGGAGAAATAAATTCTTTCCTAGTCTCAATACTTCATCATCATACTCAGAACCCTTTGGACTTAATTTAGTGCTCGTACTTAGAGCTTTGTTCTTGCATAGAATATTCCAACTCAAGGCAGACATTCTATCTACGAGTTTCTACGCACGTTGGGCTCTTATTGACTTTTTGACAAATTGAACCGAGCCATGTATCATTGGAAATCCTGGAATGGTTCTTCTTAGGCATTTGTGTTCAAGTTTGTAGTTCTATAGCGAATTTAATTTACGACATCAGTAGGTGCACAAGTACCGGCATAAAAAGTTCATGGAAGTTAAACTGCATGGGTTCTTGTTTACTCCTGTCCTGAATAATGAATGTATTGTAATCACTGTCGTTGAGTTAACATTTGTTTTTCTACCAACAAACGTATATTTCCCGTCTAAACCTAGTGGAGAAAACGTCAGTGAAGCAGGAGTGGAAAGATAAACAATGAGTCATAGTTGTTTTGAAATGTGGGCAAGACTAATTGTTGCTAACCCTAGAGCATAACCGGGTAAATGTTTAATTATATCTGTTTCTGTGACCGGTTCTCTAAGCTTAAAATGTTATAGCGTCAATTATACCAACTGAAGTGGGGTTGAATTATTGAACTTCAACTATTCCTGTTATAGACTTAAAAATCTGGCTGCGTAGATATGTCTGCAATATAGTGAATTGAATCTAGAATCCCATAAAGTTAAGTGCTGTGTAGTGATGCGTGGGTTGCTAGCTGGACTGAATGGGCTTAACATTAACAAATGCGTAAGCACTGTGTAAATAAAAATTGATTAAACATTTAGTATTTTGGACTTAGCCCTCATATTAAGATTGAATATTTGATACTCCTGAAATGTTTATGTGCGTGTAGTTAGGAATGAGGACTGTTATTAATAAAGGGTGTAGCATGCTAACTGCTGGTTTGGGTCCATAATGCCCACATATTATCCGTTAAGCCCGTAATGAGCCCGTAATCAAATTATAGAGCCAGGAGCTCGGAGCATGAGCCTCATGATAAATGGTGGCCTCTCCACATCAGATCGAGTGTTGGATGGATGGAAAGAGAAAGCTGGTATTATACGGTTTGAATCCCGGGCTGGATGAGTGTGATTTGTTTTAATGATAGAGCCTCCAGAACTTCACCGCCTCCTTGTTGAAATGCCGTGCATAGGCCGAGTCTCCGCGGAGGGAGAGCGGGAGAGAATGGGAGAAAATGAAAAATTCATGAAAAAGGAGACAATGAAAAATTGAAATACGACTCTTTATGGAGTTGAGTGTACGGCGGGTAGTGCAATGTGATGTTAATGGTCAGTTTATGCCTTGACAGTTGTTTAGGACATTTGTTTTTGTCTACTGCCTCACTTGAACTATTTGGGGAAGTCTACGAGGAAAGCCGACGCACTCGGAACCACCAACTCTGGGCACTGCTCTATAATCTCGGCTCCCTTTGTGGCTAATATGACCCGGACCCCAAACACTTCTTATCCAAAATACACATAAACAATGGAGCACAGGGAGGTCCAGAGGACATGTTTTATTGTTCAAGAGCCTGATTCAGTAATGACAGTAGCGAGTAGGCGAGTGCCACAGAGATCAGGGGTGATGCTCGAGTAAAGTAGAAACAGGGAAGAGGAGTTGAGTCAGCCAAAGTGTCCATCTCAGCTACTAATTATTCTGTGGCGACAGAATTCCCTGACAAAAATATCCCTCCAAAGTTTCCATTTTTACCTGAAACTGAAAATATTGCTCTGCATTTTAAAGCCGAGCAACACGGGACGGCGAAAAAGCTACCTCTGGGAAAGTTTCATATGAAAAAGTTTCATAACGTTTTGACCACGAATCGTAACTTGTGTTCAGTTAGGTTATGCTGGGTTAGATATAGCATAAATGGCTTGTTTTGCTGAGTAAAGCTATAGACACAAGATAACTGCGGAATTTTTCGGGGCTAACTTTGGCGGAATTTTTCGAAGGTTTCTTTTTCTCATGGACCTTTTTGTTAGGTATCTTGTAATAAGATTAGGTTAGGTTTGCTGGTATTTTTTTGGGGAGATTTTGCAGAGAGCTAGAGACTTGCTCTGTGAAACTGTAATTATTTAGCACTGAGCCGACTAAGCAGAAGAGGGTCGGAATGAGCGTAGCCGGTACTTGTGCTAATGAGCGTGGCAGGAAAGATGGTCCAAAAAGCCCGAACTCTGCCTGCTTCCCATCAATCTCTAATCGGCCCAGCACACATCCTTCCTGTACTTCTGTCCCTGGCCAAGCTGAAGAAAGCTCATCATCATCTGAGTCTGGACATAAAAGATGATGGGGAGTTCCATAATGTCCCTTTCCTTTCACTTCCTAATTGGCCTTAAATGACCCTGAAATCAACTCCCAACCAAAGGGAGCCAAAGGGACTCCAGGCCTTTTATGATAATGCTGATCCCAGAAGCTTTATGAGTACATCAGAGGAAATGGACCCAATCAATAATACCTAACTGCTCGGCAAGGGTCATAAACTTTCATTTTTCGGACCGAAACAGACTTACGTAATAGCTTCATTACAGGCTACATTGCTTTGGATCACTTCCATTGACATTTCCGAATGGGGCTCGCACGTTGATCCTATTCTAATTCTAGTTGCTCCGAGAATCGACTTTGGTGTACTCTGAATATGAATCTTTTGTTTTAAACTTTCAAATATGTATTAAAAAGAGGAAATATAAAGTTAGGAGCAGAGCTGCAGCGGCTTGGTGACACTGTTCATTAATCTTTAGTATGCTTCTCGAAAGGAAAGTCATTGTTCATCCAACGTTTCCCATTCAAATTTTGGGTTGCATATTTACAAAACAGACGCCCATACAACCACCCAATCTACTTTCATTTGCGTTAGATAAGTTCAATGCTTGTCGACGAGCTTGTGCCCCTACAAAGCTTTACAAACAATGTCTTCAAACTGCTGCTATCCTACAGAAATTTTGCTTGAATCTATTGTTATTACTGTATCAGCTGCGCTGTTGTATGTTTGCCTATTTCTGGTAGGGTTCAAGTTTTTTAATCAAATACTTGACATGCGGGTACGTAGCTTGGAATAATAGAATTATACATGGGTTAGCTTAGCTGTATCGAATTAGAACTTATTTAGAGCTGATGGAAGGAAACTCAAAAATAATATTTTCTTTCTTCCTTTCACTACACTGGCTCCAGCGTTATAGGCACCGAATTGTTGTTGTTAGATTAAGTAATGTACCCTAAAGACGCGATGACTATGAATAATAAGACATGTGGTCCACCACAGCCATAAGAATATGCGTACATGGTTTCACTGTTCGTTTATCCTCTGGAAATGTGCTTCCGGCCTTACTCAACCGCAAAACATATTACCGCTTTTTGTGTTTAACCTCCTCCTTCCGCTCGTTCTGGTCTGGGAAAGAGAAAAGCAGGATTAAAATACAGATTCATTTAACATGTGCAAAAAGTTCTGGGGACGAAATGTACATATTAGAGAAAAGCTGGTGGGCCGATCTGTTGTCGCATGCCAGGCTTTCACTCTTTCAAATACTGGTTAGAATAGAGAGAAAGTTCACAGCAAGCCAATCTATGTATGCCCAATTTAAATAGATACAATACAATACACTATCCTGACAATTCAAAGTGTGTCCCAAATAATTATCCTAACTACATATATACTATGAAAACCTTGATGTAATAGAACTGTTAGCTATGAAATATCCCAGCTATAAATTGGCACACTGTGAATTCCCAGGTTATCCACGTACGTTGGTTAGGTGCAAGAGACTGCGGTGGGAATGACACGAACCTCTGAAGACCCCACCCGACCTTCATTGTTTAAAGAGAAAGTGCCTGGGCTGGAAGTTGCCATGATATGGAAATTGGGAGGCCTGTGATACTTTGTCTATACAGGATGAAATGTACATAATTATCAGTTGAGCTCCATTAGCATTAGCAACCCTTTGTTATCAAAACCCTCCCGGACTCTTCCTGCCTTGGCACTCACTTCAGTCTCCGGCCAACTTTCAAAAATAGAGTCATTAGCATTGCATTCAATTTTGGACCCGTCTTTGTCGTAAACAGTTCCTGGCCACTTCTCACGCTCTCTTTTGTACGCGGCACAATCAGGCATGAGGAACTTAACAAAGGAACATGCTTGACGGGAAAGTATGACGATGGAAAGATACAAGTTATCTGCCATTGTAGAACTCTGTTAGGCAGTGCGTAGTAGAAAGTAAATCATAGGATGTTTGCTGTGTGGGCGGGATCATAAACTACGATCCAGAGTTCATGGCCCTATACAGTAAAATTGTAGATTCGCACCAGGGCTACAAGGACTTTATTAAGATAAAGCTATCGTTCACTCGCCCCAGCGGAATGATTGTTAATTACTACCTCATGGTTGACTCTAGAAAAACAATACACGATAAGTCTTTGTCATTTCCAATTTCCATGGAGTTCTGCAGCAGTTTTGACTGCAGAAATCTCACATTGACTCTCATTTGGCTGATTTTTTAGTTCATTTTAATGTAAAAGCCTGTTTCAGTAACCTAAGGCACCTAGGTAATTCTTCTGTATGTAGTTTTCCGTTATGCCCGCAGTTCAGTGCATTTACTTTCCCTACAACTTTAAACACGAGCACCGTCCATAATACGAAATACAATGATACACATGTGCTATGCATATGGAAAGCCAATGAAATGGCTAGTCTAGGCCTACCAATTGTCATTAATGAATCTTCTATTCCTCAGAAGAAGTACCTTTAAAAATGCAAAAGTGGTCGGTACTACAACACATTTTCAGTTCAACTCAAGATGATGGAATTTGATAGACAGGTTAAGGTAGACGTTGGTATGTAAAGCGGGTTGAATCTTGTCATTATATTTGGGTAAGGTTACAGTTGGCCAAGGCCAAAGAATTCTAATACATTCCTGTAGTTGCCATTACTGCTCATGCCTCCAGTCGGCCCAAGCAAGAGAAATGGCCTCTAAGTCACCTTTCTCTTTATTGGTCCCCATGGTAATTTCTCCTCTTAGCTGTTAAGTCAAAAAGTTGGATGGTCAATTTGAAAGACTGGCAGTGGACATGGTTGTTGGGATACGAGGCGTCCGTAGGTTTAATGTGTTTCATGGATTTGGAGTAGATTCTAAGAATTTGACTTCAAATTCAAAGGACACTTGTGCCTGTCTCAAGTGGGGCTTATGTATTGATGTAGATGTAGAGGATTTACAGAGTCGATGGGGTCGTGTGTCGAGGGCTCCCTTGGATCCGCCCCTGTCCCATTTCCAAGCTCCCAGTGGTCCTGGACCCAAGAGCCCTATGACACCTCCTGCAGAGCACAGCCCATTTCTTCTGTTTTTCCAAATGAAATTCCACTCTTCCGTGCAAACAAGTGAAAGGTTGGAAATTTAAGTAAATACGAAGACGGGAAATGGAGAGAGGGTGAGCCACTTCTTCTGCCATAATATTATTGTTCTCGCAAAGTAGTCAAGAATTGGACCGTCCGTCCCTTCGTTTCCAATCTCCGCTCCAGCCCAAGCAGCAGTACAGAACTACTCACAGTGAAAATGCATCCTTGAGTATAACCGACTAAGTGTTCAGCTCAATGTGCCTATGTATATATGCAATGCATGTATGTATTTATGTCTGGGTTTGAAGTTTGGTAAACAACTCTAAACTTCTAGGTTGCACAAAGCGGCTTCTGTCTCAGCAACTGAAGTTGGAATGAATTATTGAACTTTGTCTAACCTAGAGAAAGTAAATTAACCGGCTAAAAAGTGCAGTGAACTTATGTATATGTGTGATTCGGTCAACTTGCCCACCCAGGGTCCTATCCTATATTCAGTGCTTTACGCTGATACATGGCTTGCTATCTTGCATGACGGATCTAACTCAAATTTTGCACCACCTTTGACACATTCCTCCTGTACGCATTTAATTGGAAGGTTACCGCATTCAACTCCTAAATATTAGCTGAAGAAGGCCTGTGTCCGTGAAGGCATATCAGGAGTTCCGAATGATTCTGACAGTGTTCTCACATTTCCTCAACTGAACTCCACTTGAGCCAGAAGTTTGCATGAGCCGAGGCCCAAGGCTCGGAGTGGCAGCAGCTCTTGGTTAACTTTGTTGGCTTTCTAGTCTAGTCTCTTGTTGCCAGGTTGGATTTGGAGAAAGTCGAACATTTTGTGAGGCGACACATCAAAAGCTCGTTCTTAAACTTGTATGCCTGTAATGTTAATATGAGGAAGACAGGGGGGAAAGTTTATGAGGTCCGTAAGGTGTAGATGTAAGAGGCAAACCGTGTCAAAAATTGATCTCGGGTTTTTAAAGCTTTTTCAATCCACCCTTCTACAATCTGGAACCCGGCGGCTTAATTTCCTCTCGCTCACATGACTTTAATACAGATAAACCAGATGCAATCTACGACCATTTTAGCTAACTTAAATATAGGAAATGCCAACTTTTAAGAAGTCCTGCCATTAAAGGACAGACCCTCGCAAACTAGAAAATCGGGTTGCATGTCAATTGTCTATCATTTTTATTTGACATAACCTACTCTAACCCAGCATAACCATGCTGTAGCCAAAAGAACGGTACTCAATTGACGTTGGACGGGAAATCAGAGGCCTTTGGCTGATACTCCTGTTTTTTTTTAAAACCTGAATTTGAAAAGTTGCTAAAAACTTTGTTTGGAGTAATTGAAACAAAAGTTTGAGTGAAGCCTCATGAAAGCATCCAGATGAGTGTTGAGTTATTTTCAGTAGTGTCAGAGGCAATTCGTAAATTACTCCAGCCATAATTAATTACTTTCTAGCAACTCGAATGGGAATATTTTAAACATTTGACAGGAGCGTTGAGTGAATTAAACAGCAGGACACATTACATGGCTCCTGCTGCCTGAACTTCCTTATGAACACTATAATGAAAATTGCGAACTTTTAATTACTAGATAAAACTGGGATCGATCTAGCTAATAGTACACAGAACGAGAACATGAGTAAATATTTGTTTATTGTATAAGTTTGTAAAAAATGTTTCAAGTTAAGTGGTGTTTTTTTTTGGTAAGCATGTTCATTTTTTATGCTGTTCTTTCACTCTTTCAGCTCCGTAGATCAATTTTTCCTTCATAAATCATTCATGTGACATAACACGAAAATAAGAAGTATGTGTAACTGTGTGGTTTTTTTTTTTTCCCTTCTCTTCTGTGGTGGTGAGCTTTCTTCAAGGGAATGGAGTCCATATGTACATGTGTGTATATATTAACTATTACCCGGACTCAAGCCGTCAGCCCAATCACATTCGTGCTTCTCATATGAAACAGTTTGTCAAGGAAAAGTCGGGCTCTTTACTAGCAGGCTTGGGTTTACATGGGCTTTCTACATTGGGCACACACGGGACTATGGGCTGCTGAAGAAGTGATGGAGCACGTTTTTAATTCACTAAAGAACAAACTAATGCATAATTAACCACAAACACTCTCCATTACTAATGGGAGATGAGTTATTAGTCTTTCCTGTAATTAGACACTGTTATCATTCTCCAACAGCTCCAAATAGGCTATTCATTCGTGCGTATAAACGGTCAACTGTCTCTGTACTTGTCCTGTTTTGAATTTTGGTAAATAACCCTGAGCTTCACGGTGAAACATAGAGAGTCTAGTATATTGGCCATAGAAGCAGAAATGAATTACTATTTATATTTAACAAGTTTTCAAGCACTGTATAGCAAGTTCTGCAGTGCAACAGTTCGGTCAATCGACACTCGAGTATCCTAAATTGAGATTTGAGACAATCAAAAGTATAGAAAATTACATTGTGATCTAATTTTAATCAACAACCAAGCCAGCGTTCGTGGTTATTGGTGTCACGGCGAATTAGACACATGATGTGGAAGTGCGTGGTGACCTGGCATCATTATTAGTTCGAATTTCCAATTAAACGTACGAAGCCAGCCTATTGGCTAAACATATGACAAGTCAGCTCCAAGTCTGTTTCAGGGTTGACAGCCTCTAGGCAGAATATTACATTCTCTCGGTTTCACTTTAACTACATTAGAGTAAAACTATTTAGTTTTACATTATTTATTCTAGAAGCTCCTTTCATATTAAAAAGAGTTCGCTCTCACCCACGGCCAAGCCAGATCAAAGAGAAGATCTAATATATGAGAATCCTTCGAGCCAATTGGCCAGCCATCCAAATTGCAGCAAATACAGCCGAATCGATCTAGCAGTACATTTCTCTCATAAGCTGTGTAATGGGATACTACAATTCATATGCGACAAGTTCAGTTCACATTTCTTCGCCCTACTGTTCCCTTTTGCTCCAGTGGATGTGCCTAGTTGCGGCATGTATCGTGTAGGTGAATGAATTGAATTGAGTTATATGGAGACTCCCGTGTCTATCTTTGCTTTCTCCATATTCCCAAAACTCACTTGTAATTTTTCTCATCTTCTCTCGCCTCTTACTATGCAGGCATGCATACTTATTAGTCTTCTTCCACTCCGTGTAGAACTTGTAGAACACGGCCTGGAAGTCATATCAATGGAACCACGCTCCGTGGACCACCGTTTCTACCTGCCCCACCTCCTTCCAACCCAACGAGAGACTTTCACTTTTATTTTTCTTACACTTTTTCTCCAGCCGTCCTTTCTCATTTAATAGAGTATCCATTACGTCGTATTACGCAATTCTTTTCCGACTCCACTTCACTTGGGAACTACTTCCTCTCACTATGCATATTCATGGACTTGCACAGGCAAGGCTCAGAATTAGAGTATGCATGAGCTTCTGTCTTCCAAACGGAGAGAACAAAACTTTTTGTCTACCATATTATGCTCCAAAGACTTCTGAATACTTTTTTCACACCAGAAGGGTCGTATGGCATCAGCCTTTCCGTCTGTCACGTTTTATGTGCAAACCAAGTCTGTATTAAATTCTCAATATCAGTAGCTTATTGGCCAAACGACAGTGTGGGACGTGGAACGGCGAAAAAGGTCAAAAGTTCCCTCAACAATTTATTTCCAAAATTTCTCTGGTACCCCCTTTCCTTAAGCTGTAAATTATGGTCAATGGTCAAGTTACGCTACGGTCAGTTGGCTGAGGCTTGGATGCATATCGTGTCATTGCAATGAATTTGTAATTGTAAATAAATAATGGGGTTTATAGTTCGATACAGTGGCCGAGGCCCTTACAGACTGTAATTCGTTCCCTTTATTTTTCACTTTGTCAAATGTATCTTAATTGTAATAGTAAAGGTGGTGGGTTAGGTTTGGCACCAAAAGTTATGTAATCGGGTGAGCTCATTTCATGGGACTTTTTAACAGAAATCTTTTTTATTTTCCAATAACCCATGCGTGGTTGAGAAGGCCTTGTTACCATTTTGGGTCTGAGCTGCCGGAGACATGTTATTTCTGTATGCTTGCTCCTCTAGCTTTTTTATTTAAAAAAAGAGAGCTGAGAATGATAGAAGAAAGCCAAACGTTTCGTTAATTCTTGAAAGTGAGTAAAAATAAAATGAGTGAAATCTCTTTTAATTTTCTCTGTGTCAGTGTGTATGTCTCATTCATTCATTTACTTGTACAAACAGACACGACTACTGCTGCTGCTGCTGCTTTAGCCATGGAAGGAAATCTCGCTCGCTTTCCTTTGTCTTCCTCGAGTCACAGCTTTCTTCTCTTAACTTCCGTAATTGTTTTCTTCCTTTCCTCTTTCTTCACTCACAAAGACTTGGCAGCCTGCGTGTCTTCTCATCTTCCATTTATACTCCAACCTTTTCATATTCCCCAACTTTTTCTCACACTGAGCAGTTGAGCAGCCAACTGGCCAACTATTGGCTTTGGGTAGAAAAATTGTAAATTCCAGCTTTTATTTATACGCTTTTTTAGCACTTACATATTATCAAACACATAATATTTTGTATGTGCAGGTGATACAGTGAATATCGGAAAATTCGGATTAGTGAGCATTTACAACATTGCTTAGAGCGTTTCATAGTTGGCATAAATACCTGTTTAAGAGCATGGATGGTGATTAATTTGGAATCCGGATAACTGGGACAGGTGATTCGGCACTCGTCCCACTTTTTCGATTCGATTTATTGAACTCCTATTGGCTAGCATGCCGGTCCGCTCCATTTACGTAGATTGTGGCACAATACCTAACCTAACCGAAAATAACTCTTAGCATGAAATAAGGGTGTTCAACTTATGCCACTCGATGGAATTGGGTGATTATATGTTCATTGAAATCTAATTGATGCTCTTTTCAATGGTTCACGTGCCACTTACAATCAAAGAACGAGGGAGAAAAAACTCTGTGCTCCAGCTTCTCAACTGAAATTTTCATTAGAATGCATAGTTCATGTAAAAAAGGAAGTAAAAAAAATTAGGACAAATTACAGAATGGGTTTGTAACCCATTTGTTTGTACAGTGCATTGTGAAAGTACAGCAAGACTGACTCTTGGAAATTGCTCTCCGTGATTTCCCTGGCTGTCCAAGGCCAATTCGAGATGAGATGCTATACGAGGTTTGCTCTGCACTTGAGGGAAAGGAAGGGGCAGAGTAATATATTTGTTTTTAATGAGCCCAAGAGCTGCTGAAAGTCTATCTGTGAGGTTCGAGTTCTGCATACACGGCCTTCTGTACAAATCTGGAATGCAAGGGAAGAAGTGTTGATCCTGTTCATCTTTTGCCTGTCTCTTGACTAAACAGAGCTGGTGGTGGGGAAGGAGTTGGAGCGGGAGAAAGGAAGAGAAAGAAAGTGCCCAGAATACAAAATACAATACAATACAATCAAGTATCAGGCACAATGATGCCGAGCCTTTTTTGCCCCTTTTCTTGAGTGCTAAGCCAACGCCATGGAGAAAAAAAAGCGAAACTTAGCACATATGATACAATATACATAGGAACTGGCGTATAGCGGAACAGGCGAGATAGAGAGAGCGAGTGGTGCCATTAGTCAGTTACACTCATGCCCCATACATTGTTACGAAAAAAAAAACTGAACCGCCCTATTTTTCCACTTCTTCATGGGACATTCCAGGTTTGGATTCGGTGACATTTTGGGCAGGCCATATTTTGGCAGCTACAACTTAGCTGCATCTAAAAAGCAAAATCAATCCGACTATTATGAATGAACCAAGGATATCTGGCCTAGCCTGTAAACTGCTATGCATGTTTCTGAGTAAAAGGATTTTTGTAGTTACCTATTTGTCAAAACAAATTCATAGAAGTGACTCGTTTCATCATGTGCCAACTTCCGCATATGAAAGTTTCAAGCCTTAATTAATTTAATTAAACAGTGAACACTTATATATCTGACAAGTTGGCATTTTAAGCGATGTCGGTTCCAGCTTTATATATTTCTAAACACCTACGTGCCCTACAGAGTGACACCATTTTCAGCTTCTAATACTATTGCGTCTATTTCCGCCTTGAGCATGGATCCTCCCACGTAGAATTGTTTTCGCAAAATATTTTTGTTTTGTCTACAAAATGTACTTTGTCAAACAACAGACCGTTCCACACAACTATAATGCAGCACACTATTTTTGCAATATATTAGGCTCTACGTAATACAATTATAGTAAACTAAGAGATTGAACCAGATTGTCTGGTTGTTCCTGTGCGTGCTTAATTAGGGGAGAAAGTGTAGGTCATAGGGTCGTGGGTGAAGCTGGTTGTTACATACATGCCTTGCTCTTTTGCGTGCCTTGCTGAGGCAGGAATTCGAAAGAAGGCTCAAAGGCATAGTTGGGAAAGGGCTTAGAAGGACGAGATCAAAGGAGAAAGTGGTCCTTGCTCGTCAAACCCATCTCAACCCTCCACCAGAGCCGCTTGCATTAAAATGTTGTCTTCCATTCCCTCTGCTCCGCATTTAGAGACATAGGCCGTTCTTGTGAGAAAGCATGCAGCAGCAGCAGACCTCCAAAATCTCATTCGATCCCACACACTCTACATCAACCTGTCCTCTTTCCACATTCGACCTCCATTCTCCAGCCTTTTTATTCATAGGCAAACCATTTCCCTTTCTGTCTTGACTATAATACACAAAATTTGCTTACGTCTTCTTCTCAGACTCTCGGCCCAGCATATGCTCCAATGTTCCACACATGGCTACACAAAATGGTTATACGACTTGGACTCCAACCTCACAACCCTTCTGAACAAAGAGAAAGGCAGACAAAATAAATCCTGATAAAGAAAAGAAAATAGGTCCATGTCTCGGTGACCAGAATGGAATTACTTTATAGTTTTACCGAGGTTTTGGAAGGATTTCAATTTCAATCCTGCTAGCTACGGGAGCTTTATCGCTCCAATGGTGGCCTCTATATTTTCTACCCGCCCAAAACTATTAATTTGAATTACACTGGCTGGCTAATCGGGCGTATTTAAGAACAAGGTTTAACCGAGTAGCAACAGTAATTTAGGTTTTAACAACAAAAGTCCTTTTTGAGATTTTGCTGCCCGTTTTCCGAATACGGATTTCTAGCAGAACGATTGCAAATATTGCTGGGGAAAAATGTAAACTGCGTAATTTTATTGAGTACTTTTTGATTTAAAAAACGTTCAACTTTAGGAAAGGCTCATAACATAAATCCGCTCCAGTCTTGACCACATGCATGAGCTGATGAGGCTTTGTTCTGGCACTTTGTTCCGTTCCTATCTCAGAATCACAAGCCCAGAATACAAACTTTATTACGTGACAGAAATTGGAATATTTCATAGGCAACGAGTTTTTTATTCCTTTTCCCCAACCACGGCGAGACAAGGCATGGAATAAAATATAGATTAAGATTGGAGAATATGTCTAGGCCTGGTAGCATGTGGCGGCGGGCCGGGGAGCAGCCTGGTCATTCCTGATCTCCAGCCTGCTCAGCCCATGTGTATTTCTATTTAATTGACTCCTACGTTTTTTATTGTTTCACTCGTTCCAACTACAAGATTGCTGGACATCCGTTGAGCCAGGAACGAAGGCAGAAATAAGGACGTCGTATAATCTCATAGTTGAGTTGAGAGAAATCATTAGTAGACTTCTCAATTTCCTCCTAGCTCTCTAGGTCCCAATACAGCGTGCGTACATGGTATGTAAGTGATCCAGCCCTCAGTACAAGGCCTCAGGTTGGGCCCGATCAAATAGAAAGTCTGGGAATCGATTCCAGGCCGAAGGAGTGAAGTAAAGGGGGAGAAAATGCTAATAAAATATTTTCCACACCTGCATCCATGTCTCTGTGGACATAACTTTTTGGATTTAGTGATTCATATTCCACTAGTTTCTCCTCGAAACTCAGAAATAGAGCCCGAACCTTCGTCCATAGGAATGGGGTCCATATCCAATTCATGGGCGTGCGAGAGCAGAAGGTACGTTTTCAATTCAATGCCCTATAGCCTGTCCCTTCTAGACTTTCTCTCAGTACTGGATCCCCGTCAATTGTCCTCTCTGAGTTGCATTGGTACAGTTATGCCATCCTATGTGCTGTGAATTACTATATTTCAGCGTTTTTGGAAACCGAACCTAACTTGACATAATGTATCAACATTGCACAAATAATATAACAAGTGAAAAGAATGCTAAATCACTCTGTTGTGTTTTCCCCAGCCAAAAATAATTTGTCATATTACTACAGGGTGTACTAGTACATGGCACGAACAGAGCAGGATAAGCTTACCTAGCTGAACAGGAATCACGGAGACGAGTTGACGGGGCGGAATTGACGGAGGGTGCACGGCGGGCGTGATCAGGGATTCCGGACTCGAGCCAGTGCTGGGTCTCGAGTACTGGAAAATGTAATCTGGTCTCCCTTATGTTCCGCTCTCCGAATCTATGATAATATTATTATGTTTTGGGAGCTTCGTTCCACACGGGCTGGGCTGGATCTCTGACTCAAGGAGGAGCTTTATTACACTTGCATATTATCGTTTCATTGCCTGGAGGAGAGGCCACTCCAGAGAGAGTTGGGTATATTACATTACTCTAATTGTTCCTCACGGATATTAAATTCCCTCTCTGCTCCCTCAACTCCAGCCTCGTTCGAATCAATCTCAAGCCTTCTGCCTCTGCCTCCACTCCCCAAACCCAAGTGGAAAGTCACTGCGTGAATAAGAGCTAATTCCCGTCAATCTCTTTCTCTCCCTTAACTGCTAATTACCTACGTCTCGATTCAGGCTCCGGGTAGTCATTTAAACACAGGCTTAGGCATAAAGAACCCCAAAATGCTCGACTCGACCTCTCAAGGACCGGCATTTTGGAGTTTGAGTGCTCCAGAAATTCGCCAAACAGCAGATCCTTTCTTGCCCAAATTCACCAAGCTTATATATTCTTTAATTCGTGTAATTTAAATATATGTATTCTTGTTCTGCTGGTCGTTTAAACCAAATTTCTGTCATAAGCTCTGTTTCAATAATTTAAATAACGAACCTCTGAATACAGCTCTTGTAGCTAGTTTAATGAATATTCTGCTAAAACCATGTACTTACAGCATGAGCAGAACAAGTTCCTGAAAGATTCCAATTTGCATTCTATCATCTCCTCAACAGCTAAGAATATACGGAAATCTTGAGTTCCGGTTTAAGCCGCGCTGCTATGAACTTCAAATTAAGGGATTATCCTTTGTTGAAAGTTCCCCAAAAACTTCACAATACAATGTTACGAGTCGGATGATAATAAATAGAAGAAAGCTAGGTAAGGTAAATACAAATTCTGAGATGCTACGTGTATTCCAACCTATTGAGACCATATATGAAAACCATATTACGAGGAATATTGTAATACTGGAGTATTCAATAATAAACTGAAGAAGTGAGTGAAAGATAATGTCAATACGATTTACTCAGGATGGCCGAGAGATGTAGAATTCGTCTTAATAAATACGTGCATACTTGATAAAAACAATAGCCCAAAAACGTATGTCTTTTTCCGGTTCAAGCAGATTATTTTACACCGTGTTCTACAACTACGTAAGTAAATACGTACAACATTAAGTGAACTGGATCACAGTATTTGTACTGGAAGATTTCAAGCTGCAACTGAAAATAAGCAATTCGAAACTTCTTTGCAGTCGACCAAGAGTGGAAAACGATGGAGCCGGATTTGAAGGCCAATGTCCCGTGTAAAGATGTTAATGTGTGGACTCTTCTCTTGCCGTCGCGGTGCATAAACGAATAATACTTGCACAAAGTAGTAGAGTATTAGTTCTGAAAATTCAAGGAAATTCCAGGAAATTCAATTCCAGAAGGATTGGCGGTCCAGGAGAATGACTTTGTTCTAGCTCACTTATCCTGTCGTGCATTCAGCCTGCCTGAGTCAATGCATATCCCTCAAGGGCTTCTCTCCTTCATTTTTCATTAGGATGATTGAAATGTTCACTTTAATAAAGGAAGCGGCCAGACAGATTCCGAGGTACCTACTCAAATTTGACAAAGAGAAAGCCCGGTATTTACAAGCACATTTTCCCCAAGCTTTGATTTAATTATTCCCTAGCACTACATGAACCGCCGTACTTCGACTCATTGTTCATGTTTCTTGGGAAATATACGATTAATCCTTTGGAGCACGCTAATCCGGAAGCCAAACCTGGAAACTGGTAGTAAACTTGTTTGTTCAATTCCCGAATCAAGTTTATGGGAAACAACAAATTTCGTCTCCTTTGCTCTCCATCCACACAATATAACTTTCTAGTTTAAGTATTTGGAACAAAGTATTTTCATTTCCCAATAACACTTTTTATATCCAAATAGAAACCGGACATTGAATCATCCTTACCCAATTTCCACATTGTGTCACATAAAAATGCGAAGTAATTGAATCGTAATCCTCTGTTTGACAATTTTATGAGCTATATTTATTGGATGGCGTTCAGGTGTAGGGATTATTTTGTAATTTGTCATGAAAAGCATAGTTTATTACCTGTGTATCAAAGTACGTAGCATGGGAGGAGAAACAGTGATTCTGCTAGAAAGTTAGGCCGGGGAAAGTTAGACATGTGAAGGACATTTTAGTACTTTTAATTTCAATAGAGAATGGAGTTGAATAAAAGAAAAGCTGGACATAAAGCAACTATTCCCTCCCTTCACTCCAGGCACTCACTGAACATTAAAGTTTGACATTTTCTGGGAAATGAGCTCCATAAACCTGTCAGCATCATCATGTTTCCATGCCATTTTATTGAAGAGGAAGGATATCTCACAAAGGTCCAAACTAGCATCTATCCCTCAACTTGCACTTTCAAACCTTCTGTCAGAGAGTCACAAAAAGAGCATAACATAATAAAAGCATTTGGAATACAGTGACGCCTGTCCAGCTCCTCTATGACGACGCAAAGTAGAATAACTACATTTTTTATTAGACCACAAGGGCCTTAGGTTCTTACGGCAAGGTTGTCAGAGGCCGTCCTTGGGGTTACACATGTTTAAAACATCACACGCTATTATTTACTGGCGGTGCCACCAATCAGTGCCAAGCACTGATACGTATAGCTGAAATCATTACAATTTGTTTTTGTGTACCTACTTACATATTCACGAATAACGAAATTTTAGATTTATGAGCCCGTTGGCCGTGAGGTTAACAGAAATGTGTTCAAATTTGGTTTTTCTTAGATCATGCGTAATATTTGCAGCAAACACATCTGCCCACTGCTAGCCCAGCTAAACACGTCTGTGTAATAGCAGTGTCGATTTTACTACAAGCATCTGTCCATCGGTAGTTGGTGATACATTTTGAATAGGGACTTAAGTGGCGTATGTAAATAGTATGTGAAAATCGCGACATCATAATTTATAATTACAAGCTAATCCGTCGCCTTTGGCTTCTGCTAACCGCGCATTTAATCACTGCAAAACGAATGGCGACCACCAAGTAACTATAAATTGATTAAATAAGATGGAGTAATTGTTAAAGAGATTGAAATGGTGGATAGCGCGTAATGCGAGTTTGTAATG
>JAQFXY010000430.1:0-28671 GCA_034693865.1 Ceratophysella sigillata | reverse complement strand
CAAAAGTCGCTTTTTTAAGAAAAAATGCGATTTTTTCTGTTTGCCAAAAGTCGCTTTGCCACTTGGACCGCCCACCTGACCTATAGCGTTACACATATTTTCGTAATTTTTCAGTACTTAAGTAGAATTTATAACTACGTGGTTCAGCCACACAGATTAATGTTTGGAACTGATTCGTAGGCCCTCTAGTACATATCAACCCGCAACAATGTGCGTCTAAATGCCCGACTTGAGAATTTTTGAGTTTGCATGTAGAGCTTAGTGTGAATTACTTGACAGTTCATAATGGTTAATGTTCATTTTTCGAATGTACCCCAGCAGGCAAGTTCCGATGAATCTTTGAATTTCAATTTGTGTTTTGTATCAATTCATATTTTTCCAGAAAGAGGAGCGCACTATTCGAGCACACTGGAACTGGTACAAGAACCACAAGCACTTCATGTACTGCTTCTACAACCGGAAGAAGGAGGTTGTGCTAGGTAAGGCCAACTTAACAACTGAACTTCCCGTTCCGCCTTTGAACTGGCTTTAAAGTCTACTTGGAAATCCAGGCATTTTGTGTTCGCTAACTTAAATTACAATTATTCAAACTGAAAGAAGAATAGCATTTGATTTAGGTAGATAAGGATGATTTTGGAGTGGTTTGTGTGCCTGCCGTATCCCCTTGAGTTTTGCTATTCATTTCAAATTGTTTTCACAACCTAACCTAATATAGAACCTCACACATCCCTGATATGTACATATAATTCAAATTACGCTGCGACGCATGGAGCGTGGTATTATAATGCGTAGGTACAGTATAACTAATGATATGATATTTTGGTACCAATGTCGCATGTGATCTATTTTCGATTCTATGTCAATTTGGCAAAAGACAATTTGGCAAAAGATGAAAAATCAGGTGGTTTTTGGTTTTTCCATTTTGGCAAATTCGTGATTTATTTCAATTTTTTTTTTCCAAATTTCCCACATTGGCAAAATCTTAAAATTACACAGTGAATTATTTTTTTGAAGTGAAACAATAATAAATTACTTATAGTCAGGCACAAAAAGTGTAATGCGTGTTATCCAGATATTGAATGTTGAATGCTATAGCTTTAAATCGATATGAATACTTTTTACACTCATGCATCATTCTGATATTCAGTTCCCTGTACTTCATCTTTGAAGTCGTGGTAGACCACCTGGGGCGTTTATCTTTCGAAGAGAATTTTCAGTTTTTCCCTATTTTACCCTATTTTCGTAGATCACATACTGCATGGCGTACGTGATCTACAATTTTGAAACTTTCTCTCAAATTTTACTGCCACACGTGTTACTCTCAGTATGTATTTTATGTATTTTTTGTCCATAGATATTGTGAAGCGATGCAGAAAGGCCAAAGTCAGGTCAAGAGTGAATCCTATGCAACTGCTTGCTAGTCCGCACGTTCAAAAGAGACTGCCTAAAGTGAATGAAAATGAAAGGCTGACTGCAGAGCAGATGCTTAAGCAGCAACAGCAGATGCTGATGGCGCTGGAGCAGGATGACACGCAGCCGGAGAAGATGAAACCTTTTAGAATATTCCCACCAGAAGCCTACCCAAAAAGCTACAATCGATACTGAACAGAATAGAAATCAGCATACCTAATAATCTACATATTTAACCAACCTGTAAACGATTGCACCAATTCTTAAAACAAGTATCACTATGCGAGCAAATAAACTTCAGGCAAGTTAATGCTGCAACCATTCCTTTGCCTTTAATTTGCTATCATTTCAACAGAATTACAGATCCAATTGTAACGTACAGATACAAGTAGAATTACACGAGTAAACGAGCTACTTCCATGCAAGTAATTTCAAACAAATGTTGAAATTGAGGCAGAAGGCAAGGGTTTAAAATAATTTCATTTGGCCTTGTGAAGAACCAGGTCGAAGTGTAATCAAGGCTCTTCTGCAAACGCTATTAAGAGCTTGAGGACACTCGTATGTCCCATGAGCGTTGCGTACTTGGGACTTTGCAGCTTAAATCTTTTAGCATCCCTTTTCGTCTTTCCCTGTTTTTAAACCTTGACGATACAGAAATAGAATACGAGTGGTCCACCAACTCCAAAAAAGGGTAGATACAATGCATCAGCTGAACTAAAATTAACGAAGATCGAGCCTGAACTTCCGCCTATAGTCTAATATGGTTATCCAGTGCAGATCATTGGAATCAAATTGGCTTTACAATTTACAAACCCACTTAAAAGGAAAACCATTTGAGTAGCGTATAAAGCGTTTTAATACTTGTCAAAAACTCCAAAGTAAAAATAAAATAAAAATTGTTGAATTGACTAAAATCACTTTCTGCTCACCTGAACTATTGTTTTCATTGATTCACCAATCAAACTTCAAACTTTAAATTAGTTAGCTCAAATTAGCTAATAGAACCAAAAATTGGAATGCATACATAGGTATACAAGTTAGAACATATACTATTTAGATATTAGGACTCTGTCCCGATTGAGTTTGATAATACGCGGATGAATATTAGTGGTGAAGGTTTTAGGAAACGAATGCCTCTGTCCCTGTCCTTCCCTGTCCAACATCTCAAGACACTTCAGATCAAGATCACAAATCACAACCACAACCAACAACAACTGCTAATGCTTGAACCCTTTTTGTCACAGAAATGTCTATTTTTACGATTTCTCTGTACTTGAGTAAACCTGGAGAAAGTATAAAGAGCGAGGAAGTCTCAACTAAGAGCATCACTTCTTCCACAGCCTTCCCTTTGGTTGGACTTCTCAAGTTTTTCAATATTTTCGAAGCTTATTAACAACTTGTAACCAATTCTCGTTAAGATGCAAGCAGTAAGTGTTTCAAGCTTCCATTTCTGAAAATTCAATTCTGAAAGTCTCCTATTAATCTAATTTACGTGGAACTTCTTGTTTTCAATAGATTGCCCTCGTTACGCTTCTGGTGGCAGCCGTGAGTGCTGGTGGCTATGGATACAGCGAACGGAGCAGCAGCCATGCCTATGAAGCACCGCTTCTCAAAGCATTCACTCCCATCGTCAAACTGGTCGGAAGCACAGACAACGCTGGAAACTACAACTTTGAGTAAGAAAGAGTTTAATTCTTCCAACAATTGCATCGTGTTTAGATATATTACGAAATTCTCATTCACGCATGTACTTCAAACTAAACGGAATCCTAGTTTAATTCTCCCTGCGTCCATTTCCAAGCCTACTGCGCGTTATATTATTGTTACAAGTTTGGATTGAAACGGTAATTGTGCATTGTGCTTGTAGCTCCGAGGGAGGTGATGGAACCAAATTGAGCGAGACCGGAAGCCTGAAAGTCATCAACGGCGAGACTGGAGCTGTCAAGGTCGGATCCGTTTCCTGGACTAGCCCTGAAGGTCAACATTTCAGGTGAGTCCCAGTGTTCAAACGAACTCACTCAGTTTTAGAAGAACTACAGCTTGTAACTCTGTCACTTTGTAGTTACTCGTATTCGGCTGATGAGACAGGATTCCACGTGAAAGGTGAACATTTGCCAACCCCTCCCCCAACCCCGGAGGAGATTCTCAAAGTTCTGCCCCTCCTGCCCAAACTCGACCCTCGTGAGTACGACTTCGAGGAGAGCAAGCCCCAGTACGAAGCTTACCATGTTGCCAAACCCGCCTTCCACCACGTGTCCCACCGTCCCCAACGCCCCGTGGCCGTCCCAGCCCCCCAAATCCAGATGCCGTCCTTCATGGCCAAACCTCAAGGCCCGCTGATGCCAGCAGTGAGCATTAGTTCCAAGCCACTTCCGCCCACCGGGTTCGTTGCCCGTCCACCGACCAGACCCGACGTCCCTCACCTCGTCCCAGTCCTGGCTGGACCCCCTGCTCCCCCATTGAGAACCGACATTGAGACCTCCGACTTCGTAATTCATTCCGACAATGCCAACACCTTCTTCCGAATTGGAAGCGCCTAAATCTCTATTTTCTAATGCAATTTGTAATGATCAACGTCCTACAGAAATATTGGTATATGTATGCGTGTGATATTTCATTTTTAACAAGCAGAACTACTATTTGATTGAATATGTGTTGAACAAGTGCGAAGAGGTTAAAAAAACTAAAGTGTGTAGACTATCCTGTTATGTCCAATTAATTGGCTCTAATTTATAGGTAGAAAAAATGCTAACTAGCTCTCAAATAACGCAAGTATTAACACTACACAAGTAGCATTTTATAGTTAGCCTAATCAGTTAAGTTCGACTCTAAGCTAAACTTGAAAGATCTTTTTAATGGAACCACTAATTTTCCTGTTAAACTACTTTATCTATCAAGTCTACAAAATTCATTGTCAAACATTCGGCTGGTATACTACATAGGTATCTACTTCGTTTCTGTTACAATACACCGCACCTGGACAAACCTGGGTGTTTCAAATTTATTTTTTAAATCGCATACCGATGTTAATACGATGCAATACTACTGACCCCTCGGTGATCCTCTGTTAGACCCTAAGGTCAAAAGAGTCCAAAATTTGACCCACTTGGATCAAATAATCCAGTAATGCAAGCCGTAGAATAAAAATCTACCATCTAGTCGTTTTAACATGCCTCGGATAACAGATAACACACAAATAAACTAATAGACTTCTTAAAGGCGCACGCAAATTGAAATAGTACGATTGATATGGTCAGGTGATGAATCACAAATTCCAGTAGTTCTGACCCAACAAACAGCAAAATATTTTGAAAAGGAAGAAGCTAACAAATCTAGACTATGGAGACGGGGACGACTCCTTGGAACATTTTATGTCGATCCTACCGAATGATTTGAAAAGTATTTAACTATGCAACCTTCAATAACAGCTATACAATGACGTGATTACACTAATTCACATAAAATCAAGCGTAGTTTTTTTATTCCTCTCGAGAAATGGATTTAGATCATATCATCAATCCATAATTTTGATCACAATTGTGCATAGTATCGTTTATTTAGTGCCAACCCCATTTTCGTGTATCGTTAAGTAAAAGTTAGAGTTTAGCGTTTCTTGCCCTTAGCAGACAGAGCATTATGATCCTTGAGCTCGACCATGTCCATGTTAACACGAGACTTCAAGTGGTTAGTATCATTGATGCATTCAAAGGCAATGAGGCGTTTGCCACCAGGGGCTGATCCTTTAGCCCCAAAGTTCATTCGAGTGATTCCCGTGTTTCCAGGAGTCAGCAGAGCCACCTTCGAGTCAAATCCTTGGAGCACAAACTTATCCTTAGTGCCATGCAAGAACCGCATCATTGCGGACTGTAAATTCAAAGTGACCGGCACTGAAATCGTTGAAATTCCAAAGAAAAATGTCACGTAAAGTTCCAATCAGGCTTACAATGAGAGCTCCGTGACTCACGATCAGAACATCCTCTAATGAAACTTGCTTTCCAGCATCCACAATCGCAAACATTTCCTGCTTAATCAATCCAACAAAAAATATTAATGAATTGGTGAAAATTTTATAAACTTCAGGCTTGTTGTACAAGCTTACGTTCAAAAAAGCCTCGATTCGGCCTACGAACAATTCATATTCCTCTCCTCCCTTGCGGAATTAGCAGTCGATATGAAATGAAGCAGAAACATTATTATTACCTTAGCATTCAGCTTTTAAGCCTAATGTCAATATCTCTGGTAGACTAAAATATAATTAAATACTTTGTGATCTTGCTAAATTCAGCAGAATCCGAATATTAAACAAAATCAAAAATATTCAGACAGCAGATTACGGAAGATTTTGTAATACGAGTACATTTGTTTTAATTTTAATGTAATCGGAAAAGAAAATTAAGTGTGACTTCCTTACCACTGGGCAGAACATATACGGCTTCTCATCGTAACCATGATCGATGGCCGCTTGTTTGTAGTCCGCAACAGGCTTCCCTTGGTGTTCTCCATAGTACTGACAAGCCATATAGAAAATATAGTAATTTAGTATTCTGAACACCAATGAAAATCCAACAATATCTGACTAACCCGCTCCCGAAGGCGAGTGTCCATACTGAAAACCTTGGGCCGATAGAATCGGTTTTGCTCCTTGATTCCTTCCATGGTTTGGCAAGCCCGGGTGAGGTCGCTGGTGTAAACACGAGTAAAATTCTCACGTCGAAGAACATAACCCAGCTTCTTTGCCTGCAAAGAATTAGAAAATAATTAAATAAAATGCATTTGAAGATTTCAGGCTTAATCACCCTTATGTCCAGCCACTACTGTTCTCACCAAGTCAGATTACTTTACTCCAATTCAAAAAAAAGTTGAGTGTTGCGCTGGTGGCCTTAAGCATTATGACAAAACCCAAACCCAAACAAAGTGCATTCCAGTTTACCTGTCTTTTTCCAACTTCCGAGAGCGGGACATCCATTTGGCCCTGAAGAATGGAGGCTACATTAGCATCCGTCTGGGCACTGCGGAACATAACATTGTAAAAACATTGGCATCGAAATATGGCTAAATATCGAAATATGGATATTAATGAAGTAGCATTTGAGCTTACTGACGGACCAACGTAATCCTCAACGGCATCTTTCTAAACCGCACAACTCCTCACGTTCAAACAGATTCCAACAGTAGTAAGCACAGGGGGAGCAATGTAACAAGGTTTAAAGCAATGAGCACTAATGTTTGCACGTCAGCGTTCTGAAGTCGATTGACTGACGATAACGTGAAATGGATGCCAAACACGAGCGAGAGAAATCCCATTTGTTTGAAAGCATTCATTCAACATGGCGTTTCTGCTGTCGCCAAGGCAGCAATAATCTAAACCGTCCGTGTTGGGAATAGTGGATACCGTAGAGTTAACTGGTTTCCCAGCGTTTATACAAATTAATAAGAAAATAGGCCATTATTGCAGCCATATTGTAAGAATTTCGAAGTTGGTGATTCAACTTACATTACATAGTCATGTCATGATGCACTCAAATGGACTACCAACATCATTTTATCGCAATAACTTTTCCTTGCCAGATTAGGTTGTGTGTTTTTTTTAAAAAAACTTTGGCTGGTAGCCGAAATAAATTGGAGGATGTTTTGAATAAACCTAAACTGACCAAGCATGAGTTAATGAATCGTTGAAACTGTGAATGAATAATTCCTGCCCCTCGAATTCTGAATACAATCCAGCCGGGTAATACAATACATAATACGTTTATTTACACGGAGTTCAATTTCCATTCAAGTAATAGCCAAAAGTGGTGATCAAAATCTATAAATCCGTCTGAGCTTGTCGCCTAGGCCGCTGGAAGACGACAGCACTCACATTGCAAGTGGTCATAGTTGTTGATGTCCGAGAAAGTGAGAAGGCGCTTGACGTTTGTGCCGTGTTGAAGCCGTCCAACAGTGAAACGGGTCACGCCAGTGTTGTTCGGCGTGAGGAGAGCAACAGTCGGTTCAAAATTGACCAAAGTGAACTTGTCCACATGCGTATGGAAATAGCGCATACATGCAGTCAACCAGGAACCATGGGTCACGATCAAAATGTTCTCGTTCTCACTTTCCTTGGTTAAATCCACAATTTTAAAGATATCCTACAAAATTCCCAATAAATAATTGTGTACAGCTTTGAACTCCACCAGTATTGCCAATAAAGTATGTTGTAAAGTCAGAAACACGCACTGAATACAGAACTTACGCTAAAAAAATCCATAATTCGGGAGACAAATTCTTCGTACGTTTCAGCTCCCTATTTGATAACAAAATTATGTTTTTAAAAAAAACTAGCAGCCTATGTAACGGTTAACTATAGGAGTGAGTGCACTTACCCTTGGATTGTATAGATAAGGAGTTGTACCGTAACCATTCGCAGCAGCTCGAGCCTTCCACTCAGTTATTGGTTGACCCTGAGCATCTCCGTAGTGCTATAGGGATATTCAAAGAACACAAAAGCATGAGGCGTTTTAGTTACAGATGCAAGAAGCGGATAAACAGTGTTATGTGTTTCAAAGCATCCAACGTACGCGTTCACGGAGCCGCTTATCATGTGAGGCATTAGTCGGCGTGTAGACCAACAGCTGCTCTGTCATGTGGAAGAGTGTACGGTCCGCTCGATGAAGGTCACTCGTAAAAGTTCGTGTGAACGACTCATTTGTCATGGATCTTCCCAACAGATCCGCCTAATGGATGGAATCAGAATTTGACCATTAATTAAGAAGGCATTAAGTAGCGGGAAATGAAAGCGTAGTATTTCCGAAGTGCTCACCTGATGCGACCCCTTCAACGAGAGACAGATATCCATTTGCCCTTGAAGGTTTCTCAGGACATTCCCATATGTTTCCCCACTACATTTTAAATAGATTGAAAAATTAACATGTGAAATCAGAATCAAGAGATTCAATTACCTACGTCCATTTTTGTATCTCTCTTACTGTCGAACTAGTGTTATTTGAACTGGCATTTTCTGAAAGTTTAAAAATGGTCTATTCCGGTCCCTCTGCGTCGTTGTTCGGCACAGAGGCTTCAGAGTCAGTTGTGTCCGTATCCTTCAGTCAAAGGAAATTTAAAATGTGTAAGCCGATTTATTATTTCAAGTACTTCGTCATCGACAATATTTGAGCCTGATCTGGAATGTTCTCAGTGACTAAGCTAATTGAAAAATCTTTGCAGTAGGTACTTGAATTTATATAAGGATCCTGTTTACCAGCTGCCTTAACTACTTAGCAACTCTCACTTATTGTTATTTCATTTTCGATTAATTAGCGTAAAACTATTTAGCAGTAGTACTCAATCCCGGTTGGCTACACTGGGAAAACCATAGGCGGATTCAACTGTTGTGATTCATGAAATTCTTGAACATATGGTGCACACTTGCGGCATGCATTTTACAAAGTTGGCTAGACGTTAATTTTCAAAAAAGTCACAGGCGCTGTTGTTGAATTTGACTCTGGGTTTAAGTATTTTTTAAATCAATGTCCTTGAGGAATTTCGTGAAAATTAAACAATAGTTACCAGAGGTATAAGGCGGACGCTCATTTCCCGGAGGTCAGCCTTCGAAAAGTCTTAAATCACGACTAAAGCTGTTTAGCTATTCGGCCTGTTCTCTAGACTAAGAACAATGGAAATTGACTACTAGTAAGTAGCTGTAAGAAATTGATTTGCCTGGCGCCTGGCCCCAAATGTATGTCAATTGTCCTAGCATGGCCCACAAGTGTCAGGATCCGATTGGAACACCACGTCGCGTCGTTGAACACAGAAGGAGGCAAGAGGGTTTCTGTTTAATTGTTTTCTAATGTTGACTGCTACTGCTTATATGTAGGCAGAACGTGGTGCTAGTCCAAGGAGGGAGCAATCCCTGAAAGCAATGCCAAATGTCAATGCCAATTATGGGGTTCATTCAAGTAGCAGAAATAAGAGATCCAAACAGACGAGTAATGTCGCATGCATACAGGAGCACGTCACCCTGCTACGTTGACTTGATGGTCATATACATATAATGGAACATCAAATTCTCAAAAGTAATACATTTGAATATGGAATGCAGCAGCTCTTCCATCATAATTTGTGGTGGATGACTAGGAACTGATGTTATTTTACATTTGGTTATTGTAAAATGACTCTCCATTGGCGTTAACCAAGTACTTGATGGTAGTACTTGAGTCGCTAAAGAGTGCTAAATACTCTACATGAGGTTATCGCTCTGTGCTGCGTTATCTTAGCCGATGACACCTACGACCAATTAGTTAGTACACGTGTATTTTACTGTCAGCAATTGGCGCCTGCAATACCAAGCATTTATTTCAACTTCTATTGTGCAGCGGAACTTGAAGTGGTGAAGTTCGGCTGTACAATAGCTCGTCGATATCAGGATTCAGTGACATCTTTCTGAATGTTTTCCTGTCCTGTTCAATCGCAAGGCCATTATGATTTATGATACTTTCTGAATCGGTCTGCTCAGCATTATTATTAAGGAGCTTAGAATCTGAGATGCAAAGCGTTGTTGTACGTTGTACTACGACTTGGGAAATTAAGGTTGAATTGCTCTGGTTCCCACATAATCATGTTCAAATTCAAGTTGTAAGTAAAATTAAGGTCACATGTCAAGAAGTATTTGTAGCATACATTCCTATAAAGTTCAATGTTAAAACGTAGGGGATCGAGATAAGGGGATTATTATTGGGCCAACTTCTGGTGTCGAATTACGTGATTGAAAACTCAAACAATGGATAACATTAAAACAAAATGATTGATTTTGATATACACTCTGAAGGTGCTGACTAAGTCAGTAGCATAGCAAGCAAAAATCATGTTTTACTACTGCCTGCATAGTTTAGTATACTGTAGCACTAATTGACATTTAGCCTCCTTGTCAACAAGAACAATAGGTCATTTTCACATAAAGTAGAAATCAACGACATTCATTTATTCCAGTTAACATAAACAACGTATCTGGGAATGTGCCAACTCTATACATGCAATAATTTTTGAGTACAAATGGCTCACCCGGAAGACAAAGCAATAAAATCAGTGACAGCGAAGAACCGAAATATTTATAGGAGTACTTTATATAAGTACATGAAACGGTGGTCTTTGTTTATTAACACAATTCAATTGATTTTAGATAAATAAATAATGCTTTATCCTTGAGGAAATAAACGTAGTGCGAGGGTTGGATCATTGAGTTCAGACGGAAACAAAATCTACCATACTAAGGATGTCAGAACCAGAAATGCTTTGATTGATAAAGGGGTTAAGTCTGGAAAACATCAGACAGGAGGAAATATTCCTGCAATTAGTTTTACTGGAGTTTTTATTCGGGACCCATGGATTTTCGATTTTGGAAACTTTTCGCTGCTAAGAAGAATCTTGATTCACACGGTTTTCAGCGGATACGATGTGTTCACCATCATAGCATGCGCCTGCTACGAAGGGCTTCTTGATATTTTGACTTCTGGACAAGTCCCTTTTGGATTCATCAAACTCACATATCAAAGGGTCTCATCGCGGCTCCAAGTGTTTTCACCTCCAAATTATTCTAATAAATAATATTCCTCGGACTCGGAAACTCGGGACTCTAGTAAGTTTGAACTGCTTGAAGAAAAAGCCCCAATCTTTCTTCTAGAGAGGATTTCAAAACTGAAGTTTCTGCGTGTGTCAAATATTGCAAGCTGACACATGGAGAATAAGTAAAAGCTATGCGTAAAATACAATCAACCGAAATGAATGATACAGCCCTCGTAAGTGAATGAGCTCTAATATTTACGTTGTACATTACAATAATGTAATTCGACGAAGCTGAAATTGGATCCATGGTTTATATTACGAAAACATACGAAAACATTATAGCGATCTGAATCCTCCGCAAAACAATTACTCACATGATAAAGAAGCTAATAATGTCTGGTTTAGCAGATCTGTTGACTTTACTTTAGTAACTCGCGTCGAATTTTTCACATTATGCTTCGGCAGCGGATCTCGCAACTGCTTCATTTATAGTCATACTGAAAATAAATCCAATGTTATTTGTTGATCTCATTCCGAGCCTTGACTCGACGTTTATAGTGATCTCTAGCCTGGCCCTGTGCAGTTGATGACTGTATGTAAACTGTCCTGCCGTTACAACTGATTATGAAAATGGAAAGGGAACTATGCTATGATGGAATGTCAGGACTAACAGAAAAAACTTTCAACAACGACCACCACCGCACTACGAGGTTCATGTGTAAATTCGGTTAAACTATCTTAACGAAGCAAAGAACCAGGATCATTATGATGATTCCCTACCAAATAAATATCCATAAAAGTCCTGGTAACTTGCAGCTTTTAAAAAAGCAATGTATTGCCTACATTAGTAAACGACTTTAGACATTTGATTTGGGTGGAACCACCTGATGTACCATGTCACCACTAATGCTATCTATAAAATACCTACACAGCAGGTTCTCAAGAATTCTTCAATCAAATTCGGTTTTAGAAAAAACAACCAGAAAGTAACTTATCTAAAATAACAAGACTACGCTAGTATGAATGGCATAAGGATTCTGAAAGTGTTTCACCACCTCAATGGAAAAGGGTACATACTTATTACTTTAGTGAGAAAAATCGGGACACTAATCATGTATACCGGAGAATTAGACAAGTTGGGCATAAGAACTGAATAAAACTAAACGTATACCACACAGAGCATTAGAAACAAATTGTATAGAAATCGTTACTTTATTACTTTTACTCACTCCGATACGGTCGCATAACTTAGATATATGTATGTAATAGATACACACAACACTATCATCTCTCCTTTTGTCTTCAATCATTTCTATTCTACTCAATCAGACCAAGTCTATTGAGTCTATTTACACATGAGAATTTGTGAACGTGAGTAGAAGAGGCCTTAACTGATTTGTTTACAATAATATCGTCATTAGCTGTTATCACGTAGTCTCGAGAATATTCTCTGAAACAATAAATAATAAGACATTCAATAAATAATGACTTACAGGGTTGAGCTGAATGCAGCTTCATAACTTCATACAGACGCACTCTCTACAGTACACGCTTACCCTGATTATTTTGGAAGTTACAGCAACATGCATTCAGACATATACTATTTGTATGCCTAAATCCCAACTAGTACCAGTACCAAATACCATTACTAGGTACATATATTTATCATAAATACCTCCTTTTATTCCCAGAATACATATTTGCATTGACATACATCAAGGAATTTGTATTTGTATTATTCTACTTACAATAGGAT
This sequence comes from Ceratophysella sigillata, assembly GCA_034693865.1. Classification (NCBI taxonomy): domain Eukaryota; kingdom Metazoa; phylum Arthropoda; class Collembola; order Poduromorpha; family Hypogastruridae; genus Ceratophysella; species Ceratophysella sigillata. Next base: position 15,968 of record JAQFXY010000430.1, on the reverse strand, counting down.
GAGCATTATGGATTGCAACTTGTACCAATGCAAAGACGTGAAACCTTCTGGCGACCATGGTCCCCTATACATGAACCATACACTACTCGAACAAGTACAGCAAATCAGCAATTAACCTCCTGCACAAGCGTCTCACGCACTGATTTCGAAGAGTTTATATTGCATGATTCACTAAAGCATGTCCTGGAATTAGGGCTACAAAGTTTAGACCGACTTTAGGCTGGGCATGTCGCCCAATACCACAAAACACTTTGTACTAAATAACTACAAATCAATAACATTATTCACAAGAACTATCTCTAGCTCCTAGGTTGGAAAAAGTTCATAGGTCAAGATAGCACGCAAGGAATGACAGTGCTTTACAGTCCGTCCGTGTTTCTCACTACTGCGAGAATCGGCCCTGGCCAAGTTAGGCATAGGCCAATCTTCATATGCAGGAGAGAGAAATGCGAAAGCCATAATTTATCCCAGCACACAAAGGTGTGAGGTAACTTTTAAGTTGGATTTCACTGATAGTTCCTAACAAGCAACCAAGACGTCGTCGAGTAAATTAGTTCAATAACGCCAGCTTTACCAAATTGCCGAATAACAAAATAAGGTATGATCTATGCAGCAACAAAAATTTTAGAAAGCCATTCGATTATTGATTTTAAATATTTACCCTAATTTGAGCTCAACACAGCTGAGCCACGGTTTCATGCATCAATATTTAACAAACAAAACACTGACTTTGATTTGTTAACTTTGAATTATGAAACTGTGAACATAAACCGGAAGGGTAAAAAAGCAGTTTAAAAAGAAAGCTCTCACCCCTTTTCTCTCCAAACCCAGAATTTTCGTGCATGTACAGTTACAGTCCCGGTTAAGCCTAGGTTAGAGGAGCCTTCTTAACCGAGACTCAATGTACAAGCAATGCAATTACTTTTAAAAAATTAATAGTTCCTGTCCTACAATCGAAACGGTAGCTGGACATACAAACTAGTGTTTCTTGCAGACAATACAATAAACTTTTAGCCTGAAAATCTGGATATGGGATTCAATATGCTTCACATTCTAACGGAAAGATATGCTGCTGCATGCTTAGCACAACCTATTATTTGAGGTCGCCAGTGATTAAGATTATTCTAAAGTCATACTATGCATTGGTACAAGTTGCAACATTCTCAGTAGATTAATTCCTTGCTTCTAAAGTTGACTGTTCATCGTTTCCTATCTCTAGAGTTCCCCGACATTTTCTTTTCCTGTTTACATGGCATTGCATTGACTCTTCTTGTGAATTTTGAAACGACATGAGGCTCCTATTAGGTTCCTAGCGTCCCGAGGAACCCTTCTTAGTTCCCTTCGTGGTTTGTTGAGAAGAACCTGGGGAGTTCTTAGCAGGTGTAACCCAAGTTGGATTAGCAAATATTTTGGAGCCGACACGTTCAACCTTCAATCGCTCCTGTCCGTCCCGAGTGTCTTCAGTGGTGTAGAGCTCGGTGATTTCCTCAACTGCTCTGTCTTCAACCTATGTAGTACACAATAAATAGGACTAAAACACTGAAAAGCAGCACTTAGCATGGGGATAAGTAATTCAATGATTGAAAACTCAAAATGTACACCTAACACTGATAGTTTGCAGTACATTCAACGTAATCTAATGATTGTGGCTCCAATTCATAAGAGCGAGGGTATTTCGGCAAAACTAACCTAACCTTATTTAATGCATATAACTGAACACAACACAACTACGAAGGACAAGGCTGTAAGTGAGTGTAGTAATTTACATTACAAGTAATGTTAGGTAAGGTTCACAGCAATACGCACGATCTCATGACGTGCTGCGGTGCTGCGTGATTTGAGATGTTGGATTGGCAGAAATATCTACGCCAGATCAAATGGTCGAAGGAAAAGCATCACCACATACATAAGGTTTGAAAGGTTTACATTTATAGTAGAAAAAGCGTATGTGGAAAGAACGCTTCTCGTCTAAGGTACCTAATAAAAATTTTCGTTATAATTTGAAATTACAATTAGTACACTAATTGCAATATACACTACTTAGAAACTGAATTATCTGGCTATAATTTTAAAGTTCTTGATTTCTGCGTGTATTAGATTTTAACATTACCAGATGAATCCATATGGGCTTAGTATAATTAACGTTGGCTTTACAAGAGTTCCCTCTTGATATTAAATGAAAGTGGAGCAACTGCAGCTTTGCATGGGTGTACAAATGGAAATCTTGCAATTCATTGTATATCAAATGTAAGCTAAGGCTTTTTGGAAAACAGTCAATAGCGATTTTTACATTTCAGGCCTAAACCATCCTGAAAGTTTAAATTCAAGGATTCTGAATCCCCTTTCAGGAAAAGCGGCAATAGTACTAGTTGCACATGAACTATTGTTTCAGATTTATATAGAAGAAATCATTATTAAGTACCTGAAGGCATGCCAAGGGCTTTTGCATGGCTTTTTGGAAATTTTCATTTTTTTGTTTCTCTTCCTTGATGATATCGTCCAGTTGGACAACTTTGGCAGCGACTGGGCTCTTCTGCGGGCGTAATTTCCATGCATTGCTGGGAGGAGTGACGTCCACAGGAGCATCAGGTTTTTCTTTCTTAGCAACAGGTGTAACCGAACCATTCACAGGGACGGATATCCATTTTGTTTTTTTCTTGTTCCTTTCCTTTAGTTAAAAGTTAATTTAAATTATAGTCAACAGTTTGGGATATTAGGATGATTGAGCTACAAAGAGTGCAGAGTCGTCTTTTGATGCAGCCATTGGTAGAGGTAAAAAAGAAGCCGCCAGCGGTAACATCGATAAAGAAAGTTCGCCAGTTCCTGTTGCTATACGCAAGCCATTCTCTCCATTTAACGCGTATTTCGAAAAAAGCTGGACACAGATCTAACATGTCAAATACATGTGCCATAAGTATCCTAAGATTAAAGGTTAACGGGTGAATAAGCCCGGAAATTCATTGTTCCTGTTGGTGGTGTATTCTTTACCTCAACCAAAATACAATAGAAACAGTGGAAGAACCTTCCATACCTTAGCAAAGGGGAAGCCATAGCCTTGATTCAATTCCGCCATCTCTTCAGCAGACAGCGGGATCATGGGAACCTCACCCAAGCACGGAAAATCCAGGGCAGACTCAAATCGGACCTCAAGTTCTCGCATTTTCTCATTCTCCTCCTTCATGGCCTCTGCCTTAGGTGGAAGGATGATTGGTCCAACGGTCTTCAGCTGACGGGGAACGGGCTTCTTAGATTCAAGCGAAACTTTATTAGATCCACTTCTAGCTTTGGATCCTTGCGGAGCAGCGAGAGCCTGTTTTTCCTCCTCAGAAACGCTTTTTCGAAGGCTCGTCTTTCTACGTGGAGCTTCAATTTTAGTCCAGCCACGAAGATCTTCCTTTGATGAAGCCGAATTTTCCAGAAGGGAGGCAGCAGAGGTCTTTAGCTCAGTCCCTTTCTCGCCGGCAGCTGGATCAATTTCCGTTTCGGAAAAGCCGCGAGCCCGAGATTTTACCTTGTAATGTTTTGCACCCTTCTTCTTTTGAATCAAATCAAAGTCGCCCTCCGCAAGAAATGCATCAAACTCCGGATTTGGCATCTTTGATGCTTCGTCATAGATGTCATGGTCGGGAGCGTTCGGCTCCGGAGTCAACACACGGTACGAGTTGATCCGAGGGTGGTTCCTACGATAGTGCTCCGTTACTTCGTCCATTTCCTCCTCCAACAAGGGGTCAAACAGTCTGTTTAAATAGGAAGTTAAATATTTTAGCGTCAGTTGTGAGTTACGTGGTAAGAAAGGTTTGAGTTGTTAGAGAGAGAGGCAGAAACGTCAGGATTCTAGTTTTGTTTACTTTGAGACTTCATACGAGCTTGGTGGAAACAAATTCGGTTGTCATGTGAACCTATTTCTCGTTTAAACTAACGTAAGCGCTGGAATACCGAAGCATTTTGCCTCGATATTCACCTCAGAAAATTGTAGAATAACGAAAATTACACATGGTTTGTATGTATAACTTTGCCCGTCATAATTTTGATTTTTCAACAGCACAAGCCCAGGGATTCTAAAGCGGTAAATCCGCAATGTACATTGTGCCACTGGACTGGAGTGGAATAATTTCTGCTCCCAGTCAGCACATACATATGTATTTGAAAGCAAATGCAAAGCCTAAATAAACTTATTTTGTAGCTTTAAGTGTATTAGGTGTAGCTTAATTAAGTGTAGCTTAGCTAGTAGTAAATCATTCAATTATTTAATTTAGTATGTTATCATTTAGCTTGAATAACGTTCAGGTAGTTCGCTATTCACATTAGTTCAGGGTATTGTGCACTACGTTATGAAATAAAATTATCTGTGAGCAACGCGTTACATGAAAGATTAAAATGAATATGTATAACTGGACTAGCCAAACCCATTGGGGTCTGTCGACCGGGATCGGGATCTACTGACGGATAGCTTTGGATGAAGCGCAACTATGTTCGGACGCTAAATATCTTTGTTACCTTATTTTTACTTGTGTTCCGCTGATGAGCAGAATCGATGCGGAGATAATGGACTGTAGCTTATAGTTTCATGTTGAGAACTGAGCAGATACAACTTTTAAAATTTTTTATAGCCGACTCACTGACCTATATGCGTGTTTACCGAAAAAATTCTTTGTTGTTTGTGGTTACACTAAACATGCAAATGAACGTGAGCGCACCGTTGTCATGGAGACATTTTAAACTTTATTAGGAAGCTGCTACAAATTACAAGTAATGCATCGAACACGAAGTAGGAATTGGTCATGAAACATACTATTCTGATGAAACAGAAACCCACCTACAAGTGACAAATCTTTATTTATGTGAAAATCGTTTGAAGCATAATAAGAGAGGTGAGAAGAACTAGGAGTCAAATGAATTGTATGAATTCCAATTGAGAATGAAGAGTTCTCACCTGTTTTCAAGGAACATTGACACATTGACACACATGATCCCCAAGCAGAGGTTTTTTAGCTGGGATGCGTTGAAGGCAGACGCAATTCGAAAAATCTCCACCACGTTCTTTGCAGTGGTGTAGTCTGCAATTTGTACTTCCGCTTTTCGTAAAAGACCCGGGAGTAGAAATTGGTCTGCAGCTCGAAGCAAGTCAATTAACCCTTCAAGATCGAATAAGCTCGATGCAATATCAACCACCCGTCCCTCATAGACATAGTCCAACACAGCCGTCAATGTCCTTGTCGACAGCCCCAATTTCAGTTTACTCGAGTTGCTCTATAATGTAACCAAACACAATAAATCAGCTTCTTAGCTATAACTGCCGGACTAAATCCAACTGACAGCAGATACTAAGTAGGTTCATTGGGCAAAAAAGGTTATAGTTGCACTGGATTTAGGGATAATACCTCGCGGGCAACATTATCTGGGAACCCAATTAGCGCTAAAGCCATAGCAGGCAAAAGTACATAGCGGGCGAATTACATAACAGGCGATAATACATTGAGGGTGGAAAAACGCAGCGGCTGAAATTCATTGACAAGAAAAATGGATATTTTATCATGAAAAAAAAAAGAAACCATGTAGTGCAACTGAACTCGTAGCTACCTAAATTCTGAATGGGATTTGTTTTCCTGTTCACCATTTCCTTGTTCTCGAAAGTAGTACGGACAATGAAATGGCCAAAGTTGCCAGCTTTTCAAAAACTGATATGGCATATACAACATATACACTGCTAATTTACGAAGGATCACGCTATGTATTTTCGCCTGTTATGTGTTTAGAGCTATGTATTTACGCAGCTATTTATTATCGCAACACGGTTGTACGGGACGTATTTTGGGATAACAAGAACAAGACGCATCAAGACATACTTTATATTTAGCTTAGAACTGGTGCAGAATCTTAATGGCGTTACCTACATAAGCGGGCTATGAATAATTTGCTGATCAAAAGTCTATATCAGTATTTCGTGCCTATTTCTGGCTCCTTATTTTGGCATAACAGACTAGATAATGTTATATTGTTGCAGACTCAAGAAAAACGCATATACTGAAGCACCTTATGCGTAACTCGCACGGAATCTCATGTTCAAGCCCTACTCCAATCCCTCAAAAGTATTGTAAAATTATTTATTGCATCTTTGCACTATTCCAGAAGCATGTCACATTCGTCGCTGGAACGCTGAGAGATCAAAAGTTTCAGTTTACTAGTTTTCCTGTGATCATTAAGTCCTATCAAACTTTGCGTTTCTGCAGGTACTGGAATTCAATGTCACTTTTCTGTAGGTACGATAAACCAAGAATCAAGATAAAGTTGAAACTTTAGTTCTCTGAAATGTGAGGCTCATCAGTTCGAACCAAACCTCCGCCTAAGGCCGACAACCAAGAAATATGACAGTAGTTCGAACATTCACAATTCGAACTGACTAATTTTATAATCCGAATGTTTACCTGTCTCATTACAAGAATCTTAAAATACTTACCTCCGTCCAGAAATGGGCTGAAAACATGGAGCTAAAATAGTCCATTCTAGCAACGAGCATGCATCGATGTACCCTGAACTCCGTGCCTTCCAAGGAAATGAGAGAAATGTCCTTAAGATCTTCAAAAGATTTCTGCTCAAAGCCATATGTCCAATTAGTCAGTTCAGTCGAACCCCTCCTCATCCTAATGAACGTGTCTTCGACGACTTCCAGCTTATTCAAGCGATACATGAGCTCGTCCATATTCAGTTGACGAGCCGCAACGGAGAGTGTCTTTAGACTTTCGGCTGTTGTGGGCGGCTGAGGGTTCTTCTTGACTCTCTCGAGTATGTCACACGTACTCGAGTAGATAAACTGAAGAATTTGAGTGAATGTGAAGGAATCCATCGACTTGATTTCTACTTTAGCAGGAAGTGTCTCGTTGAGTTTGTAACACTCCTGCACTGTGGCATACAGAGTTGGGCAGTGGGAAGCTATGATGAATCTGTGAGCAGGAAAGGTGTTGAATCCAATCTAACAAATCATCAAAATCACAAATTAAATGAATTAGTATGAATCAAAAACGTTTTTGCAGTACTGGAGCGCGAGATTGTTGAATACAAATTGTCTTTTGGTATAAGGCAGGGCATATGGCAGAACAAAGGCTAATATCAACGTGTAGACAAAAGCAATTCCGACAAGCGATGCAAGAGCTGTGCAACTGTGCAACTTCGAATTCACGAAGATTCAGGACAGAATTACATAAACATTTGATAGCTGACATATTCAGAGTCAGCGACTCATACGCTTAACACGCTTGCCTATATAGATATTTGTCAATTCAACTAACGTAAAACCTAGCAACCTTCACCCATTACCCGGTACGTACCTGGTATGTACCTGGCTATACTCTATGGGGCTGCTGGCAAATGAACTTTTGCCAAACTATCAGAGTTAAATATTTATAATCCGTAAGTTACGAAAGCTGCATCGAATTCTAGGTCACATTTTACATGAGCTTACTTCGAGCATAAGGTTGCCAAAAACCTACGTCTTTGTACGTCAATTGCTTCACACTACAGGACCTCACGCTAGCTGTGAACTGCAATACTTTGAGTTTTTTTGCCGTAATCGGATCCTTGAATTTCAAGCTATAATGTCGTACTTAATAAAAACGTAGCTTAATGTAACTTACAGTGAACTCGACATCATGAATGGAGTCATGGACCTCTGCCTCATTCAAAAGTACTTCCATGTCAGAGTTCAAATTCGAATTAGCACAGTCTTCTAGTCGACCAAGAGAGTCAAATCCAGGCTCCGATGATCGTGATTCGATCAAAGTAGTAGGCGGTGAGCTACACCCACGAGGATCGGACGGGTAGTAGCCGTCCAAATACATTTTGTGATGCCTTTGGATGATTGCAAAATTGTTTCCTCGTGGGTCAGAACTGACAGCCTCTCCATAAAAGACATTAGGTATACGCCTCAACTTAAGTTGCTCCAAAGGAGCAAGTAGCACGTCAATGCTTGCCAAACCTATGAAACACAAAAACGAATACAAGGGTTACATACACAGCAAGTATTAAGATCCTCGCTATTTAGATAACTAAATTGTTCATTATGACTAAAAATTGACTGTTCGTATCGCTTGTAACTACGCTTACTCTGTCGACTCTTGCCAGTAACCTGGAATGTCCCATCGGCATCGGCACCTGACGCTGCAGGATCCTTGGCAAAGGGTACGAGATGTGGAACTGCGGCGGTGTTCCAGCCGCTTCTGAAAGCCATTCCATCTCCGGTCAGAAGTAGAATTGACGTGCTATTCACGCTGAAACTCTTTATAGAAAGCATCCTGCCAATGCTGAAGATAACCCGCGTCATTGTCCCTTCATTCCACTTGTCGGCATGACCTACAGAAGCATAAAAATTCAGAACATCGCCGTAGCCTTGTGCTAACTCAGGTCAGGAATCTGCACGTTAATAAGTGTTGTGGTTCATGATTCTATGTACACAAACTATTATTTCCATTTCTACGCAAACATGTTCTTGGAAGCCAATGCTAAGTAATCATATCCGAATCCGAAGTATTTACATTTGTCGATTTGAAAGACACCCACATGGGATGCCACTACAGGAATTATTCGTAAACGTGTACCAAGCGCCCTTTGAGCGAACTTTAAAAAATGTTAAATTACAATGATTAGTTTGGGATACTTTACTAAAAATGGGGCGAGGTGGAATTATCGAGCATTCAGTCGTGTATGAAGGACGCTAATGTGTGGCACAGAACAGCTCAAGAGTTCCTGAGATTAGTATATAAAAAAATTTAGTGAAATATTCGACCTTGCCGTCCATTTGCATTCTCTCGCCAAATGAGAAGTCGACCCAGTTCGGTTAAGAAGATGACCGATAGTGGCGTGTCCGTTCCCTTGAGTGGCGAACCTGTTTCTTGTTCTTTCCCCAATTTTCCTGGTTGACTTCGGTTCTCCCGAAACTGAATACTACGAATGCCACCCACCACGCCCACTTGGGTCACAACGTTCATTCCACTGAAAAGATATTTACATATACTCTGTAGGTTCTTTACTATTATTCACACATGCATGTTATCTGCTATCTTTTAACGAGTCCAAAAAACAGAAATTCAAATATTGAGTATCTACAATGTGAAATAATAGAAAGGTAGGTTACACCTTGAGTACTTGAAATCCATCAACGATATGGGTTCTACAAGAATTCATGAAAAAATGGAATCACTATTGCAAGTGTTTTCATTTACATACCTCAAGATCTATAGTACAGAAAAGTTATTTTATCATTTTGTCGTAACCCTCGTTGAACCCGAACAGGCCAGGTTTATTCAGGTATTGCCACATGTAAAGTAACATCCTACGGCTCTAATACATTTACTTAGGTGTATTTACTTATAGCAGATAGCAGGCCGTAGTTTCATTAAACCTAGAGTGGTTAACTCTAGGTTTGACTTTAAAGCTGAAGCTGAACAGTAACTTTAGGGTTTTTGTAAAACCAGCACCAAGGTACAGTTGACAACAGCTTTCACCGTACGATGGAACATCGAAGTTCAATGATAAAGTAAATTACGTCATGCGGATCCGGCGACATTCGTTCTTGTAAAGAATAAAGGTCTTGTCTTTTGTCCGAAACACTGTGGACAGGTCATTGCATTCCACTTGGACCAAGCTATGAGCACATTCGTTTTCCTCTTTCTGTGGAACGTAGTAGATGACCTATTAAAACAAAATTGAATTACAGACAAGTCCTTGAATAATATCAAAAATTACATAATTTGCAGTGCTTCAGGAGCAAAAAAACAAAACACGAAAACCATTGGACGCTTCGTAGTGCAAAAAAAAGAGTCAACAAATAAGCGCTTTCATTTTTTTGAAATTTCAACTATCGGTAATCGCAATCGGTACTACATAATATGTCAATCCAAACAATGCCCTGATCTGACCCAGCTCTACACAACAAACACATTATACAGCTCTGTATTGACAATATCATTGTTTTTCTTTCTCTATGCCAAATTAAGTGGCCATTCAGGCATCCATGGCCACGCAATAATTTTTTGGAATTCTTCGCATAAATATTGTAATTGCATACTTCTTTAGGCAGGACGACCGGCAATCCATAGTCAAGCGAGTGACCCAGTTGTCCCTCATTTGTTCCCCACGTGAAGAGACGATTTGCGACAAAGAAAACCGAATGGGTAGAACTGCATCGAATTCCTTGAATCATGACTCGATCTCTTCCTAACCCGAATCGGTGGTAGGGATCTGCAAGGGGAATGAGTGAAGGGATAACCTTTGGAACCAGAAGTTTTTCAGGAGGCGGCTGGATACCCAGCACATAGTTCTCGTTCATCCCGCAACTGTAGACCTGTAGGCAGTAATTAGAGAAAATAGTAAATATTAGAGAAACATTCAGTTTGTGGTAAGTGGTAAGTATGGTGCAGCAGCATTCTTGTTAAGTTGGCTTCAACTTTGTTTTATAGACTTAGACTTGACTCAAGGTACTTATGTAAATACAAAACGGTTCCTCGCAAACTGGAGTGGTGCATAATCCTGAAGCACTTGGAAATTGGAAAATATTAAATCATGTAATTAATTATCTGTATATCCGAAGCGTACACTTTGAGTCATCAATCAGGGCTTACAGCCCTGATCTCATTGGAGCATTGGGTGAATTAGTAATTGTAGGTAAGTTTCTGTGTACGGTACGGTGTTTTGGATTCCTATCACTCTAGCTAGACAGGATTACAGGATAGCAGATTCGATAAAGGTTACCAAACCAATCTTAATAATTAAGGTTAGTTTGAAGCATCGAATACAAAATTACGGACTATTTCATATAACCAACGTAACCTTGCTCAAAATCAATCAATGATTTTGCGGGGCGATAATTAGCGGTAACACTGCAGTAAGCCAAGATGTGGCCCAAAAACAGCTTCAAGAAAATACTTAGGCAAATATTTGTGTTATTTCATCTAGACTATGATTATGACTCCATAAAAATAAAACGGTTGTTAAACTTACTTTCCCGTTGCTCATGAGAAAGAGCGTATGGTCAGAGCCTGCTGCGATCTGAATGCATTTGGATTCCGCAAACTTCGGCACCAACTGCCTAATCACCGCGGTCTCCTCACTTCCGGTCGCCAGTCGTCCGCCTCGTCCCAATCCGCAAGTGAATATATAACCCGACTGGGTGAGAAACACCGAATGGTAATTCTGCATCACGACCTTAATCGTGGGGAAGAAAATTTGAATACGTGTTTATATCAGAAAAACATGCTAAAGCTGGATTGTAATATTTACTAGCTTGGGATATATAATTAGATCTAACCAAGGATGAAGGAGAAGGATTGAATCAACTGCCAAAACCGGAAATAATAAAGTACAAAGTTTCAGCCGCCGGGAATCATATTTTACTTTACTCGGTATTCCACACACCTTTTGTCGTTGTGTGGAAACTTGCACATAAATGTTGTAGACTGAGCCCACTACGGTACATTATATTTAAGAGGAGCAGAGCATAACTGCACAGTGCACATCTAGCTAATCTTACTGTCACTTAGTATTGTAATTCTGGCATGCACACTTTAATCATCCCGAGTTCACTGAAATTACAACACGATCGGATAATTACCTAGGTAGCGAAACTTATTCTTTAGCTGCTAGCTTCCTGCAAGTCGTAACAGATTTGGCTCAGCTTTACGATTAGTTGTTGAGGGATCATAAAATTTCTGAGCGTATAAAAACAGCTTACCTCTGAAATGGAACGGGACTTGCCGGAAAACGGTGAGTTTCCGAAGCCCTTCACTTCATCAAGAACCTCTGGGAAATTACGGCCAGATTGACTGCCTGTGCCTAGGTTGTAATTATCGTTGGTTCCCCAAACGAATAACTCCGTAAGGTGGCCATCAGTATAGAGATCAAACGGAATTTCGGGATTATTTAAAGGATTGATGAACTTTTTTCTGTCTTTCAGGGAAATGTCGAGGGGACACAATCCTTCATTGTCACTGATCGTTTGGCTTGCTCCAAACTGTGAATAAATCCAAACAAATGCGCAATGAGAAAAGTGAACTGTAATGTAAAACCCTAGTTTTAGTTCCCTTATGAGAGCTTTACACTTACGGAAATCAAGGCTCGTGCTACGTGGAGTTGGCCGAAGTAGATACTCCGGTGAAGAGGTGTGTAGCCAGATACGTAGTCCTTCGCAGCTATATTGCTGTTTTCATGCTTGAAAAGCCATTCTACGGCCTAGAAACAACAGATGCAATGAAGGGCAAAATGGGTTCGAAGAAAGTTCCAATGCCCAGAATTTATACAGAAAATGACATCGAGCTCGAGCACCGTGCAAGTTGAAATTAAGGTAGGTGCCATTGCTATTATACAATGCCGGTTCACAGGAACAAATAAATCAACGCTGCGTGCGATGCCTCTTAATACAAAAACCGCAAGTAAGACCCGCTGCTTTTTTTGCAATTCGTCATTGCTATCAAATATAAAAAGTAGTTACCTTCAGTTTTCCATAGGAGGCGGCCATATGCATTGCCGTTCTGCCAAATGCGTCCTTCACATGTCCATAATTTTGACAGGTCCTTCCCCACAAACTGACTACTTCCCGATCTAAGCCACGGGTCCCAATAGCACAGATTGCTGCACCGTGTTGTGTAGACCTGCATTTCGCTGTGCAGCTCGGTTCGTCTGACTCATGAAAGAATTGCAATACGGAGTCACCACTTACGTCTAAACTTGAAACTTGACTATCCCCCATTACTGTCTGTACTATGCTAAGTTTAAGGTACGATTACAGGTACTAAGCTAGTAGCAGGTACTAATTAACCGAAAACAAGTCAGCTCTAGATGAAGTCATATTACTAAAAAGAAGTTTAATCAAAAGACTAAATAATATTACAGAAAATATACATTTACTACATAACTACTGCCACTATTTAAAACTCAAAGAAGGCTATGTTCCGGGTCATCAGGATCTGAATCAGGCCGTAACTCTAGAAATTCCCTGCCATAGTCGGATGAATGACCTAACTACAGCCTGCTCGAGGTCATCACAACCTTCTTCATGACGACAATTGATGATACCATGGAGCCAGTTTGTTGGATGGTGGCAAAGGCGATTGACATCGAGAAGTTCAGAATATCCATCTTGCAGGATGCTGATTGGTTTTTAAATGCCCTTACTGACCGTGAGTTTTCTTCTCCGTTCTGAGCTTGGCTTCAGAACTGAGTCTTTAGTTAGGAACAGCCTTTTTCTGGTGAAATCTGTATTAATGAACAACAAATATAAACGTATTATGGATTAATAAATGTAATTACATCTGGCTCATCTTACAGTATTGAATTCATAATTGTGCCAAATTGGTCACCACACATGGTCATTGCCAATCAATACTTAACTTTTTACTTTGGCTATTCCAATGTCAAAAAATGGGTTTTCATCAGTTAAGAATCTCAGTAATCAATCAGCATAGTGCACGATAACAAGATGTTAGATACTACATGCACTGCACATGTCTGATGTTGGCATTGTATGTGAAATGTAAACATCGAAAGTAAATGGATATAATGATGTGATTCACGATTCTGGAAGATTGGATAACTGACCGGCTATTGTGTATTGCGGCCGGATTTTGTATGAAGCGGTCTATAATTCACTTCCCTTAGAACGGCTGTACTTACTTTACTTAGATTATGAATTAGATTTGAGCCGAACTAAACTGTACTTATCCAACTAAATTCATGCAACATAAGCCTAATTAGTCCTAAAAATAGAATTGAAATTAGCAATGAAATCTGTCAATATTGAACACCAAGCTTGACGACTTACAAGTACAAAGTTGAAGGTTCTCCGGTCCAGTCCAGACTCCAGACAGTTATCAGACAATAGTGTAGCAGGTGCAAATATATGCTGATGCGTTGAACGTTACAAGAGGCTCCAGGCTTTAGGTTTAATGTTATGTATGTATGTTTAATTTTAACCAGCCAACTCCAAGCAGAAAAAAAACTAGTGAGGCCGATATCAGATAATGCTCCAAGTATGCTGTATGCTGTAAGTATGGTTAGATGTCTGTCTGGTGGATGTTTGAGCATATGAACATTGAACAATTTCAAAAGTTGTGACTATGTAGAAATGCACGAATGAAGAGACAGAGTCCGTGTAAGAAATCTGCAAATGTCGTCCTTCACACGGAACTCCATAATCTACACCGCACTAACTACAGCTTTGTTTCTCCTATGTATAAGAGTTACTTTCTCTCAACCCCAGTTTTTGGCTGTAGACTGTAAAGTGCACTCCAAACTCCAATGCAATGCTACATCCAGATTGCGAGTTGCGAGCTCCATGTCGGTTATGCGCTCAAAGTGACGCTACAGCAATTCCTTATCAGCACGAAATGCTTAAAGTTGATATTTCTTAAGTAAGCCATAACAGTTTCGTAATTTTACAGTTTTCTGGTATTGAAATTCTAAACTTACTTGTTTTTAAACAGTGTTTTAAAGAATCGGATGACTTGGGACTAAGGTTGTAATGGTGGTACACGTCCGGACGTCCGGTCAAATTCCCGGGCACATTCCGCTTATTTATAAAATAAGTGTCCACGTGGGCATTTTTGAATTTAAATCAATGTATTATCCGACGGATGCATATGGAATTCATGATTTGATTACGTTTTAAAAGCCTTTGCTACAGCTGATTTGAATCATAAAAGGTAAAATGAGGTCGTTTTACTTGTGACTACTCGTGTTTACATTGCGGATCCGATCATAGGGCGCATATCTGTGAAAGTTTACATTTTTAGGCACTAACTACGAAGCTGCCTAATACCAATAACACTTAATTATCGTTTATCGTTGTACCGACATAAATATACAATTAAACTTCGAGCTTTGATTCAGGGTTTTATAGAATTATCCTTCTAAATATCCTGACTCATAAACATCTTTAGAAGCACAGTCCTGTTCGGAGTAAATTATTGATTTTTGTATTAACAGCCAGCTTCAAATTAAGTATAAATAAACTGTTGCGGAGTAGAACCAGCGTGCATATAAGTTCTTGACGCTCGTTTCAGTATGAAAAGTAGCTACAAACAATGGTGGTCAGCTACTGATTTCAGCTCTAGTTGCTGATACGTTCGTTATGTTAGGTTAGACAAAACGCCCGACCCATTCATTTTAGGTTCGGTTGGATTAGGAGGTTGGCCGTAGACAAACCGATCCTGACCTAATAAAACTACATGCTGGTAGTATGTAGGCACAGTAACGAGTATTCGTATGTTTTTGAAAGCCCTTCGCTTTAAAAAAAGCTAAAATTTTAAAAAACTAATGAATAAATATTTTACTAAAAACTAGTCAACCCAACAAAGCTACCATCAATAACAAGAGCTTCAGTCGACGGCTTGCTGATTTGCTTTTTAGGGATATTAAGTTTCGGCGTGTTGATTACTAAAGCAATTAATCGTAGCGAGTTAGGTTAGGTTTTAGGTTAGGTTAGGTTAGGTTAGGTTAGGTTAGGTTCCACCAGCGTAACCTAAAATTCAATTAAATTCAACTTTCTTAGCTTAACTTAAATTAGTTGCTACTATTGTTCTTCAAATTCCAAAATTCCAAATTCTTCCAAATTCAAAATTTAAAAGTATTCAAAATTCAAAATTTATTCTGTTACGGTCAAGTGTCATGCTTGGGACTTTCTAGTCATTTCTGTTATAGTCATTAGCTTTAGGTTATAGTTAGTTATAATTCAGGGTCATATTGGGTTTATGGCATATGTTGGCAATTTTCTTGTGAAACTCTGGCAATGGCAGAAAATACACATATGCACATACTTAGTTTGTTTTTCTTCGTTCTCTCCTTCTGCTACATAGTCCCTCTTCTCAACAATGTCTTCTCATCAATTCACTGATTCCGTGTCCTACTAGGACAACTTCGATGACGCCGTTCCCATTCATCTGGATGAAATTGCCATGCAACGAAATGCGGATTTGGCGGAAGCA
>JAQFXY010000429.1:0-28723 GCA_034693865.1 Ceratophysella sigillata | reverse complement strand
CTACAAATCTTAATTCCACGAAGGTCAGACTGAATTATTAAAATATTGGAATATTGGTCGAAGTATTTAAATTCACATATCCCAGTGCAATGACAGCAACAAGCAAAATTGCAGCGTGCGGTGCGGTACATTTGATTTGCAACGTTGGCCATATTGAATGTCATAGTGAATATACTAAACTAACTGGCCAACGAATGAGCTCCTACAACTGATCTTTGACCTATGTATAAGTAACCTTACTATTTATAACTTTTATGAAAATTAAGTATCACGAGTCAGGAGATACAGGACAAAAAATGTATATTGAGTGAATGAGTCATCAGCCATCATTACCACCGTTATGATCTAGGATTACAAATTACATAAAACATTCTAATACAAATTCCAATCAGTCAGACCTTCGTGGAATTAAGATTTGTAGGGTTAATGATGAGTGATGAATAGTAATCTTTACTAGAATCCTTGTTTTATACTTTTGATCACACACGGAGGTAGTATCGTGTCTTTTACAGACACTTTTTTTATTTTACATATTTTTAAGTGAAAGTGTAACGTATTGACAATAGGTTCACCGCTTTCGTGTGTGATCCACTCGTAATTAAGGTTGTGAATCTTTTTTGTTAAATTTGAACCTGTTTGCAAGTATAACTTATGGAACGCGGAAAGCACTCTTACAAAACTTACACGAATTTGATCATAATTACTGTTGCTAAGACACTAGTATAGGGATAAATTGTTATTTTAGAAATTGGCATATATCTCAGCAACGGGTTGACCTCTGACCTTAGGGTTAAGTTAGTTGGGACCCCCATTAAATTTTGGTTTAGAAAATCAAGGTCTTAACTAATTGCGTTAACAGGAAGAGGTTTGTTTATGAGGCCAAATGTCATTGAAGGATCAAAAAAGGGTATTTTGGGCCCTTAAGGGTATGAAGGGCTAGTTGTACGGTTTACCACATTTGCTTAGCCGGAGGATAATTAAATTCCTCGACTTTTTTGTTTAGGACATTATTTTCTAGGATGAGAGGTTAAGGTGATAGTCCTGGTTGAGTATTTCAAACCCGAGGGGAAATGCATAACCTTCGTTAGAAGGTTTCTCTTTTGCGAACCGCATACAATACATATAAACCACTCCGGTAATTACGGTAACTGCTCCATTGCTCCATGCTCATCTTCGGTAAGCCTTACGCAACCTAAACTAACCAAACACAGCATTTTGTACAATAGGTAACCTAACAACCATTGCTTATTCAAAGTGGTTACTGTTAGTACCGAAATACTCTGGTATTTAAACAGAAAGTGTCGTTTCTCCTAGATTTCCACCATTCCTGGCACTATAGGATGCCAAATGAAATCAGAGGGAAGTGTCAGGTAAGACGACAGTTGTGCATTATACAATTACGAGCCAACTTAGGCCTTTGGAGCCTGAGAAATGATCCAGAGTGGGAAAAGGCGAAGATGAGCATGATGAATGAGGAAGCGGACGGATTGGAGTCGACACCCAGACTCTAAGCGGATTTGAACAGAGCCTCTTCCACTTACCGTTGAGTACGGAGACGAGGACTGTAGCCTTGCCAAACTTGGCCATCGCACACGTGTAGTACCCCGAGTCATTCTTATTCACATTGGCCACGTAGAGCTTGGAAACAGCAAAATCATTCCGTCGTACCTCACTCTTCACACTGTTTAAATGGCCCAGGCCCAAAGAGAGAGAAAAGAATAATATTATCCAAACTCAAATTGCAAAGTGTCAGAACTGTTTGTGGCAGGGACTTTGGCTGGGACTTTGGGATGGAGACAACGTACTTTCACTTTATTTCCCTGTACTGCCTAAGTCCATCCATTGGAATACATGGAGTGATACAGTAGTGGAATGGGGAGAGCAGGGCAGAGCCAGAGCATAATAGAGATGGATACATGGAGAGCAGCAAGGGCTTTTGAAACCCAATTTCTCCCTTCCTTTCTCTTATCTCAGCCTCATAAATAGTGCCTAATCCTCAGCACTCTTCCCTCCCTATAGAACACTTTTTCATTCTGATCAACTCAAGGCCCAGCCTTAATTCCAAATTCCATTTTTTATCCCCACCCATAACTCATCCCGCCCCAAAGGCCCAGCTTGCACACATTCCCCCGCCCAGAGAGAGCCAGCACTTGCCTGATGCCGCCACGATAGGTGTCATTGTTCAGCAATCGACTGTCATGATACCAGCTGACATGCTGGGGCTGGGACTTGTCCGTCTTGAACTGACCACGCACCGTCTGGAAGCAGCAGAAGAATATCTTGCACCTCAGCTCCAGCGTCGAGTCTGTTTTGAATATTTTGTCTTTCAAAGGCTTGTCCCCGTCGTCCACGATCTCAATGGTCGGAGCTGGAAAAGGAGAGTAGTGGAGTGAGACACACATAATTAAATCTCTAGAGCCGCAACGCCGAGTTTGAAACCCAACGGAGTTTAAAAATAATAAAGTTTTTGGCCTAATCCCCTCTTCCCAGCCCTTCTGCCTACTGCACTGCCACCAAGTCCCTGCATTCGAGGGAAAATGTTAATCTGAGCAATGTCCATGCCCACTCGTACTTTAAAACACTCATGTAGTTAGTAAAACTTTGTTGCCCACAAAACCCAAGACCCACCATTCCAGTTACTCACATTCCTCCTCTCTCCGAATGTCAGGCCCTTACATAAACATTTCATCTAAACTACGCCATGTTTAGGAAAATTAGGTTCTTCTTCGCCCCACTCGCCCAAAAGAGTCACATTCCTATACACTTGCGGGGATCGTAGGGAAGGAATTCTTCTGCCAAGCTCCGTCTACACGCAACCTGCTCCGAGTACGGAACAGTTTGATCAATTAAATACCCGCTTGTCACATTCCTCCAGCCCAGACTCCTTATTTCATTTCAGGAGCCCTTTCCCTGCATTGGAGCTCAGTTCCATTCCCCATTCTCTCAGTCAGTCAAGGAGAAAACAACAATCCTGACACTTGAGGAAGAAATAGATTCTGTAAACACTCGAGTGGAAGTCAAAAAGTGAGAAGTGGAAGCAAGGCGGCCTGTAGTTTCCATATATTGGAATATTTTGAGGAGACGGCGGGGTAATAAGATGGGACAGAGGCTGGGACGAGCAAGGAGCCTTTGAGGAACTCACTCTTCCGTGGAATGGATGGGCGAATGATAGGGCGGAGGAGTGGCTCAAAACTCCTCAAATAATACCCGAATTTCCTTTGGAAGTGAATAAATATACTTTGAGCATATTACAAAGCCATGGGCTTATGAGAAAGAAGAAAACAAGTTTTTCCTCGCCTCAGCTTCTTCTCCGCTCCATGCCTCAGTTCAACTTTTCCTCTCGTCTCAACACGACTTAAAGGCCCATGCATAAAGATAGACTCACTAGGGTCCCTTCCGTCTTCCCACACTTTCCCAACCCTAGCCCTATACCTCAGTCATTGAGATGGACCACCAGGATGATCCAGGCCTGCTTGTCGAATAAGTAGAGGCCAACTAGATTAGTATGCATTACCTAAGGGTTTAGCTTTTCATGATTTCCTAATTCTGATTTTTGGAGCTTTGACTTGCAATTCATGATTGAAGCCAGATATAAAAACAGGACAAAATGACAATTTGATATGAGTCAGCTAAGAGCAGGCGGAGAAAGTAGGATTCACCCGTGGTAATCATGGTCGACAGCAAGATTCAATTATTCTAGTAATGTAAGATCTTTCGAAAAGATTTCAGCGTAAATTAATGTAATTCTAGCTAGGCCTGGGTTCTTTTGAAAAGCCACAGAGTGAGTGTTTACCAACTTTCTCCATAGATGTTTAGCGCATGAGACCGGCTCCTAGTGTTCCCACAGATTTCAATGTGAAGGAATTCTCGTTCCCGTACAAAAAGTGAGATTTTGAAGCCGTGAAGCAAGCCATTGTCTCCGAATCCCTTAAACCACATATTGTTTTCCCCAAGCTCGTGCCCGACCCTGACTTGGAGAGGAAACTCAGACTAAGTTCTAGCTGGAGTCGAGGGAGAGAGCTGAATGTGACGGAGATGAGGCATGTCAAACACGGGAAAAGTTCCAATAGATAAGTCAGTGAGATAAAGTTCTTTGGCATATTAACTGGACTCGAGGCCCCGAAGGGAGAGTGTGTCAGGCCGGCTGGTGGTGGGATAACGTGCTCAAGTAGGCAAGAGAGATAAGTAGGCCTACAAGCCTAGCCATTTCCATTCCTATCTCTCTCAATCCGTTTGTCTGTCTGTTTTCCTGAGTCACCCAAAATGACTCTGGGTTTGGCTTTGTACGTGACAGGACGGGGAAGGTAATGTATTTCTATGAATATCAGAGGAGAAATGACGAAAAAGTTAGTTGTGCCGTCCCTGGCTGGAGCCTGGGCTCGACAGAGCAAGAAGACCATGACCAAGCACATCCAATCTGAGAATCAAACTTTTCCTCACCGTATGCCAAAAAGGGATATTTGAGTCTTATTTACTTTCTCTCTTCCCTTCGGAAATCATTAATGCTCTCTGTCAAGGTTTACTTCCAATCCCATCACGTCAAAAGAGATACAGGCCCAAAGTGGGCCGCCAGCCCGACTAGCACTCTTTTTATAGCACCAATTAGAACTCAATGGACTTTCTTAACTTTCTGCAGAGCGGAGGCGGAATTGGAGCATTTCTCTTCTGCCGCAGAAATATGACATAACTCAGCGGACGATTGAATAAAGTAACTCCTATTAAAACTTTTCATTCACTCAACCTGATCCGGATCCGCTGAACCATTTATGCCTGTCCTTTCTTTTATGAGCACAACAGAGGATAACAACATAATAATGGAGCCAGCGGATTCTGTTTCCTCTCCTTTTATTGCTTTCTCCGCGTCTTCTCCGTAAATACAAATAGAGAATCTTCTTTCACTCTCTCTCTCTCTCTCATTCAGCACCAAGACAAATACGAAGCGGGCTCTGTCCACTGGCTCTACGAAAATCATTCACCAAAAAATGTCCCTCCAATCTTTCTTGCCCAACTAAAATAATTACCTAACTTTACTATTAGGTAACAATTTCATCCAACGCATCGATATCTACCTTGCCTAACTTTACTGATCGTAACCTGAATACATTTTACAGTGTGAGGTCAAAGGGTAAAAAAAAAGAACTTTGCGGGGTGACCTTTCAACGGATATCTTTAAAAGGGAGTCGGGGAGAATATTTCCGTCCTTTCATACCCTTTTTCCATATTACATTGGACGTGACGCACCCAGCGTTTCTAGATTCTTCTGAAGTGCTCATAGCAAGATGACCATAGCTTGTATCTCGTGAAGTCAGTTTAGTACGTAACTAGCCACATTTTTCTCATCAGCTGGCTACTGAGATGGATGAATGGGCGTAGGGTAACTGAGGTTGAGGTTTTTGGTTTCCATTCAATTGCTGGTCAACTCGAGCCTTTTCAGGTCTGGGTTTCCCGCAGATCGCATTTCTCTTTATGTAGTACAAGTATTAGCTATAGATCAATTACTGGAGGCAAGAGGACCTCGACTCGATTCCGCGGCCGTCAGCAGAGACAAAAGGGAAGTTGTATGCCTTCTACGCCCAAAAAATTTTGAGTTGAAATTAATTAGCCCCTGCCTGCGTGTCATAGGCAGCTTCTCCTTTGATCCATCTCGACTCGACACGCGGAACTCCCAGAGCCCATTGACTCACTTGAGAACCACGCTTTCTTTTCAAAATCGGGTCTGAAAGGCTCTGGCAAGGTGAATCCTTCCCTTTCCCGTTCCTGCCATACCTTGCCTAATCAAATTAAAACTAGAATCATATTTGAAGTGGTAATTAGGCTTCTAGGAACCCTTCGAAACTTCTTGTGTCTAATTGTAAATTGCTCCCTCTGCGTCCACACACTCGGTTTCATATCTGCCTTCCTTAGAATTTCTAGATGTCTGAGCACAGCAGCTCTCTGCCTATTCGCTACTAAATACATATTTTCGTTTATTGACATTAATTTATGGATTCCTCAATTAAGCCCTTTCAACAGAGTCGTGCCACAAAGCTGTCTCTTTACTTTGGCGGATTTGGTTACAAAATAGGCTAAACTCCTGTCAACAACACTTATCGTCTGCTCAGCCCACTCAAGGAAACTGTTTATGCATTGATAATGCTTGAACCGACCCCAAAAGCCAATACAATGGGAAGTCACCGAGGTGGAGTAATGGTCTCAACCACTCTGTGTAAATAGGCAAGGATAAACTCAGGCTTTAATATTTAATTGATTGACAATGGCGAGACGCATGATAAGGACGGATAAATGATTCTACGATAGTTGTGCACGGCGCGATTAATTACACCGAAAGAATGAATTTAAACCAATTCAGCGACAATGGATTTAGCTCATGAAGGAGCTTAAAACAGTCTAAGCTTTGCATGGCCGGATGATATACAGCCTCGTAAGAGCTAAACCGCCTCGAGGATCAAACCATCTCAAGAGCAACAATCAAACGAGCCACACCGTCGACTACTTCATTATAAGTACTAGTTATAAAAGCTGCGATTATAAGACCTACGGTCATAAGTGCTACGGTCATAAGAACTACACCATCATAATAGATACACTCATGAAGAGCTACAATTCTGCTCTAGATACAGTGTTATAAAAAACCGTTTACTGTACCTCTTTCTAGTGTAGCTTTTATGGGCTCTAGCAATTGTTAAGTGTTTTGCACCATATGCGCACACTATGTAGCTGATATTGCACGGATCGTGATTGAGCCAGACAAAACTTTTTCGTCTGTCTGTATGTCCGTTAATATGATTCGCATAATGCCAGTGCATGGTTTATATACGGAAGTGTTAACGTTTGGCAGGAGGATATAGACACAGTGGAATGTGCCTGTTATTTTTGGAAATTTTAAATTTTGTACATGAAAAGTTCGCCTTTATATAGCGGAAGTTTTTAACACCATGCGAGGTGTGCTAGGGTCTATTATCTATCGCAGAACGTTATATTTGTGAACTGCTTTTAAGTAAGTGGTTGTGGGCTGCCGAAAGCAGGTCTCACCCAATTGTCGCCTTGTTAGTCCGGCCTAGCCCGCAGTGGCTGTACAACGTGTGGAAGCGGAGTCAAGTAGTTGAGCTGCAGAGACTATAGTGGACATTAGTGGAGAAAGTATTGTGAATATAGTGGAAAGTTTTTGGTGAAAGAAATGGGAATAAGAGGAGATAATGCCTAAGCCGAGGGAGAGTGGGAGTGAAAAGGAAAGGGATGAGTTTTTATTTTAGTTTGAGCCAAGAAGGGCGGAAGACGGGCGGAATGGAGAATTTGAGATTAAATAAAGACAAGAGGGCTTAAGTGTAAGTAGGGCTGAGGTCCTTATAGGAAATCTAGCCTCTGCCATCCACTCGGTATGCACCTCATTATGGTCTCCCTGCTCAGAACTGGGAACTCAGGCCGCTATGTCCTCCCTGCGGAAGGCTGTGGTGTTGACTGAAGCTCAGTTTTGGTCTTAATATCCACTTCTGGGGCTCGGAAATGAGGTAGAAAGTAAATGAATTCCCATTTGACGGTTCCAGTTGGAACTCAATTAAATCGAAACTTGACTCTCATGGTCCATGACGGGAGAGAGAGACAATTGGGGGAAGCATGGGATGCGTGGGGCGGAGAATGGTTATTGGAAGCAGAGTCATGATTCCCGCCGCATGTGGTCCCTACCTCAGTTCCCACAAATGGATTCATACCTACCTACCGGACTATTTAAGAACAAAGCTACGCTGACTAGCTATGTTGAAAGCTGGAACGGAGTGCCGGCCGAATATTCGACACCAAATTCCTAGAATTTCTCGACAGATGCGAAATATTGATCCGGCTATTTGCCATTTGTTCATAAACAATATCCTTGGGCAAAGTTTTAGTAATTTAAGAATAGTCCATACGTCGTAAATTGTTCAATTCTTAGATTTTATATGAATGTGGACTCTTCGTAGCAGCGCAATAAAAAAGTTCTTACTTATTTGGTCCCAGCAATAGGGAAACTATTTACTACTGCTAAAATCCTGCGAATCTTGTAAACTCGGATCGTGCTTGCAGGGTTCTACGAAACAATTTCCAGTGGAAAAGTGTCCAGAAAGACTTCCCACGAATAACTGAGTCAAAATAAAATAGCTTTTCTAACCTAACCTAGCCTAATTTCACCGCAATATACAGGTTTAGCTTATTTAGATAAGCGGGTAAAACTATGTTTTTCTGGGAATCTTTTTCGTGAAACTTCTACTTGAGATAAATACTGTATTGCATTCTGAGTCTGAGTAAACACGTGTAACGACTAGAGTAGGTACGGAGCAAGTACCCTGGGACCTGGGATCTTGGTGAAAGTGCAAATCCTTTGTTGTTGTGCTCCTTGTGCATGAACAGGAAGTGGGTGAGATGATATTATGTCTTTCTCGGGGAGACGAGGCCTGGTGGAAACTCCAGTTTTCCCATTCCGCCACCCGAATTATTGTAAACAGAGAGCTCTGGGTCTACTTGGCTAAGACGGTTATGTTCTGGAGCATAATGGACGGAGAAGTTTGTCGCAGAGTGGTAATCATAAGAATGGGAGCGAAGGAAGCACGCGGCGGGAGAGAGTTGGGAAATTGTTGAATTTGTGAGTGAAGACAGGGCATGGGCGACGTGGAGAGTTGCTGTGAGACAGGAGCGGAAACATGACAACTGATTGGATTCGGATTTGGACAGGACGACATCATCCTGAAGTGAGAGAGGAAGGCATAACGGAGGTAGACATGCCCATGGAGACGGAGTCAGTAAGACAACCGAAATTACAAAAAATAAAAAGCCAACTACTCCAGCCCACCCCCTTTCTTGGATCTGTACCAAACTGTCCTTGTCTCATAGTTGGCTCTAATAGTAGCCTTCCAATAATGTTATGTTCCGCCGCAGCTCTTGCCATGTCAGGAGAAGAGGCAGGCCGAGGCTAGAGACATTACTTCAGCCAGAGCAGGCCCAGTTCGGGACCCAAACAAAAACTGTCATTTACAGGTTGTTAAAAAATGGCTCATGGCTCGGCTTGTAATTGAGTATCGCGATGAGTGACGGGGAGTTCAACCTTTCCTGCATTGAGCGTTCATTAGCCCCGCACTGCTCGATTGGGAGCGATGGAAGTCTACACGGAATGTCGACATACACGGCGCTCCTCCGAGCAAGTTGGCTACACATTTAGGAAACACACTCGCCACACTACTTTCAAACGCTGTCCAATTGGGGTCCATGAATTAAAATATGACAAGTGCTCTTCGGGAGTTTCCCCATGTTAGCCCTGGGTCCCAAACTTGCTCCGAGCAGTGCTCCACATTTCTGTGCGTAGACAAGCCGAGCTGTAAGGCCCTGAGTGGCTGTAGATAAGGTCACCACTGACCACAGATTGCTAAACAGTGGAAACCAATTCCGTCTTAAGAAAAGCTAATCAATCTTTTTCCCCGCCCGCCACACGACTCCTTTTGTGTGTACTGAGCCGATCCTGGGCTAGATTATTTATGGTGGCACGAGGTGAAAGGAATATTAGTATGGAGAGAGAAAGCTGATTAGGCCCAGGACTTAAAAAGGCATTAAGTGGAGCCGAGGAGGTGCAAGGAGACTGAGAGAAAGCCAGGCTTACCCACAACATTGAGATTGTATCGAAGTAATTTTGGGGGATGAGATGAGATCTGACAGTGATACTCTCCGCTCGTCCCTGTCGTGAGCTTGATGAGCTTCAATTGGAAGTTGTTGGGCTGCATAAACTGGAGACTGTACATTGAGTCCGTCGAGTACGTCACCTGATCCACCGTCAGCAGCTTCAGATTCCCCTTCGCATCCACTTTGATCCACGAGACCTGGCATCAAGGAGTCAAAACAATCAAATCAGACTTCGATTAAGACAAACTACGTTTTGGCAACAGAAAATTGGCATTTTGGCGGTTTATTTTATTTTATAAGCTTTTATCCGGCTTTCTTTTTATTTTACGAAATAATTCCTTAAGGAAAGTTCACTTGAAATAGTTATTGATGAATAAGTTGCTCCGTGTACGTACTTTCAGCATGCACCTAATTATATGCTAAGAAAAACAGAAATTCAGTTCAATATAACGATATTGAAGACAACCAAGCCTAACTGTACAAACCCGGACCAATATATACGGTCTGACGTCAAAAGGACAAGAAGAAGGAACTTTTTTGGGGTAATTTCTTTACATGAAACTTTTACACAGAGTATTCTGTCGCCGTTTTTTTTTGCGAATGTGGTGTGTTCGAGTTTCTAAAATTACTTATTTTGTGAAACATTTTGTATATACGTATTCCCAAACATTCTCGCTGGAGACATTTGACATTGGCATTTTTCAGACTGTGGTAGAACTAAAAAGTTTTATTCACTCCTGTTCTTGGCCTAGTCTCCCTCTGCTGCCTTAAAGTACAACAGGGGGATAATTGTACACAATTTGCATATACTGCTACCTACTGTTACAAATTAATATACTCGTGGCTTGTATGTTTGTTTAAAGTCGATTTTTTAAACACTTGTTTAAATTCCGTTATACTGTGTCAATGTATCACACACAGGAATCTCTCCAGATATATTTTGCCAAAATACGTAGTACCAGCGACAATATTTGATTTTTTTAACATTTTTCTTTGGTTTTGCCAAGATGCACTTTGCCAAATGCCCTTGAATCAAAGAAAAAGGGATGAGTGTGAAGAAAAACAGGAGAATTTCATTAAGGAACGTGATAATCCTTCCCAGTAACTTCCGCCAAGTTCCTCCAGCCGAGAAAACCATTAAGTGGGAATTACATTTTAAAATTCGATTATTGACCTCGGCCGGAGGAGCAGAACTCGGGCGATTGCATTGGGATCAGAGAAATAAAGGAACTTTTGTGGAAGGAGTTGAGTAAACTTGAGGGAGTTGAGTTGCAGGCCGCCTTTCACTTACCCATCTCTCACATGACATGCACGTCTCGGACTTGGTCAATGACAAAGGGACATGAGGAAAATTGGCCAGGCTCGAACGTGAGTCGTACGCAAAATGCCCAAGGAAACTAGTACTGGCGTCTCTGGACGAGGTACAGGATGAGTCAATGGAGGGATTCCGCTTTAAGACATTCTGACAAGCTATCTCTTAATGTATTAGTCTGAAATTTGGTTCTATTAAAAGCATAATACAATGCTCTTAAGGTAAGTATTCAATTGTTTAATAATTTTAAAGTTAATTAATGCAATTATTTTAAATTGTAATTTTTTTGTAACACGCTTGAATGAGCAGGTTTCCTCAACCAATATTAAAAGAAACTAACTTTATCCTGGTTTTACATTGCTTCATAGGTCAGGTTTGGCTGTAGGTTAATTTAATTAAAATAAACTTTTGCTGGGGAACTTCTTCGCAGGGAATTTGTTTGTAGTACCCTCCATGTTAATTCAATTTCTGCATTTGCAAAGTTTTTAGGAAATATCTAAAAAAAATTGCTCTAATTATTTCCAAGGGTTGCAAGGATTGTCAGTTCCGCTTTGAATAGCACCAAATTTAAGAACAATTAAAGGGATATTTGTATGGAATTGTTGTAGTTGCAGAAGCCTGGGTTGACTCACCCTGTTCCTCAACCCTCCCTTATCTCACCTCATTCAGAAAAACAACCGCACATATGGCAGTTGAGTTGTGACTCCGTGACTTTGAGCCCAAACTCAAGTTGCTATAACTCCGCTCGTTTGGATTTACGAATGTCATTCTTTTAACTCAATTCGTGAAAAAAGTGAGTGTAGCGGCTGGTGAGAAACGTATTTCTCATAAATCATGCTTTCCTCTCGGAGGCCCCTCCGGGGTGTGTGGATCTCTTTCTTTGGGTGGGCCAAAGTGGTCCGAGCCAACGGCATCACGGCCTCCTTTATTACGGCATGCAAGAGAAAGGCCTGATTGACTAGACCCCCGCTCGCCCCAAGGACCTTTGAATCAAAGGCAAGTCGTTCCCAAGTAATGAGAAGCCGAGCACGCCGCAAGAGCTGGAGAGAGAGGAGCCTATAGCCCCGCACCCCCAGAGAACTCTCGTCTAGACAACTTTGAGAATTTTACTACCCGTTTCCCCCAGCCTTCCCAAAGGAAGAAGGTCAAAAGGAAAGGGAATTATGTTATCTGCCAGAATGGATGAGTTCCAAATCCTTTGTATCGTCCCAGCCTGATTAGAGCCCAAAAATAGACTTACGGAGTTCTTGGCGAGACGGTTGACAGGGCAATTGAGAAGGACGACGTCCGTGCCCGTGTGGACCGTGAGGTTGGTGATGATGGTGGAGTTCTCGGTGTCAAAGTAAGGTCCTTCCTCCTCGCTCCCCTCCTCGTCTGTACAAAAGAGGCAAGGGCTAATTAGAGTGTCATAACGAGACAATTAAACTCATAATCCCATTCTAATATCAAATTAAACCATCACGCTCCACTCCTATCAGCCCCGCTCAACTTCCTCCCAAAGCTCTCATTATAGACCGCTAATCACAGATTAGACGACTGCTGGGAGAAAGTGCACCAGAGCCCAAACTTTTCTAGCCTTGTGCAACTAAAGCTGGATTTGGTGGAAAAAAGCCGGGGCTGATCATCAATTGAGGCGAGAGAGTGAGGGAAGGGGAAAGTGAGAGAGAGAGATTTTAATTTCCGTTCAAGTCAGATTTCCTCCGTCTGCTCAGGCCGAGGAGGCAAAGGCTTGGAGTGAAAGCTGAAGGGAACGGCAGTTGGTCGACTGATGAAAAAGCTGTTGACGAAATGAAAAGGTTTCTTTTGGCCCAAGCTTCCCTCAGCCTCATCCCCGAGTTCTCCCACTCCAATTGCATGTGTTCAGGCCGGGCCTAATTATTCGTGAGAAAGTTGGTTCTAATCTTCTCGCTCTTTATTCATTATGAATGGCAGATAAGAAGTTGTTCTGGAATGAGATGGTTGAATGTGGAAGCTGAGGCCAGGAGGTGACTGCCGTGGAGGCACTCGAGCTAAAATTAACTTTTCCTTCCTCACCCTAGACGAATGCTGCTGGTCTGGGGAAATTACACAAATTCAACTTTTTAATCGTACTAACAATGAGATTTGAAGATGGCACGCTCTGATTTCATCTCATGCTTCTGAGCATATTTAATAGCTCCGATTCGTCACGTTATCCAATATTGACCTTACCCAGCCTAAATAGCCATTATGAGCTTCCTTAATTGTGCCGAATTCTAAAAGTAATTACGTGTACTAATAATTCCGTGGAGTTAATTAAGCAAAAAGTTAATTAGACTGTCTAGATCAGGACTACTTGACGGAGAGTCCGGAAATCTCCTGCCCCAGCGTCGAGTCATTGAGGCCAATTTAATACCGAATTCTAGTGAACTTAATTATTTAGCGTTCCTATCCCATATACTAGCCTCATGAAATATAAGCTCGTAGCAAGTAGCATAAAATATTTGGCTAACCTGTCAAAGCTAATTAAGCTTCCAGTTACTCATAAATTGCTTGGTGCCCAATTGACGCGTGCTCTCATATTATCTCCTCTATGCTGCATGTTACAACCTACGGCGGCAGACTCAACCTTCCGCATAATTTTTTACTACTGACCGCTTACTTTCTCCGCTTCCCGTCTCAACACTGAAAGTGGGACATGTCAAGAGCTACAGTTCTTGCTCGGTGTGTCTTACGTCCTAATAGAAATGCGTGGAGAGTGGCTGGTTCATAAATGCGTAGGGCGAGGGAGGCTTGGTTCCGGACTGGGCGAAGACAATCGAATGTAGTACTCATCACATGAGTCTTCCATCATAAAATACTTCCGGGACTCTTTCCCCTCATAACTTTATAATATTGCTTTTTTTCTTTGGAGCCACGGCTCCTGTCTTCCTTCACTCCTTGGGAAAAGAGAGCTAGGGATGAGCAGACACATTCCAGCCTTATACACTCTCTTGTTAAATCTACTAGACCAGAAAATAACTTTAATATACTTTCTCTCTTTCCAGGACCTCGGCCTCTTTCACTCCGCGCTCCTTGTCTTCCGGCCTCTCGCACGCCAGTTGGGTTCCATCCACGGCCATAAGTAATCCTTCTACAGGCCTCCGTCACTAATAGAGTGCATCTAATCAATTCAGAAGCGGAGCATATGGCGACCGACCGACGTCCAGCCCTGCTCTCTCTCCTCAGGCCAGAAGGGTACTAGGGGATCGCCCTGTGTCTGTTCGTCCGTCGGCCGAAACAGGGGGTTTAGGTCAGCCCTAGCATATCGGCCATAAAGGCTCAACAAGCAATAGAGGCGTGCTGGCTTCTCATTAGAAGTAGAGACCAGAGTCGAATGATTTACAGGGCGGAACCGGAACTTGCCCTTGCCAAAATTTTAGTTATAAATAAAGGCATAGAGTACAATTGGTTGTTTTTTTGGGAAACTCGTCAAACTTCTTGGAAACTCGTACCGTTTTCCAAACTGTTCAAGTGAACGACTTAAAGCTAGTGTGTAATTTTCCAATTTTCCGGGTAACGAACCATTCGAACCAATGAAAAATCCTACTATGCTTTGGTACTCTACCCAGGCTCAATCCCACCACGCCGAGTGACAGTTGTCCCATTTTAAATAGAAAGCCTGAATACTAAGAATAGATTTTATTTCTAGAATTACGCTCAAACAAACGCCTGATCCACTTCACAAAAGTAATTAAAGGCTACATTATGAACAAGCCATTCAAGCCTAAACCAAGAAATCCATCTCAATCCCTTGGACGTTTAATTGCGTTACATTGATACGAACTCTCCCACCGTTTCCTTTATTCCCTAAATCTTAGCTTTCCTCTTGCGGCAAGAAACTCAATATTTCCCTCCCACTAACATAATACATTCAGAAGAGCATTAATGGAAGTTAGCCTGCTGGTCTGTAGCTGCTGAGGTCAGTGATTTTTTTTTGTTCTCCGTTGGCTCGGCCTTAACGACTTTGGAAATGCATTAGAAGTGACGATGGGTCCATATGCGGAGCCTGGCCGAAGCTGGACTATGACAAGTTGATCGACTATATAATATTTCATAAGTTGAGTCCAGTCGGCCCCGTCACTTTCCCTCTGCTGCCTCTCAGGAAAGGCCCAGCCGGGCCGAGAACTCGGAACGCAACTACTTTCCCCTGCTTTCTCCCTTTATCCACTTTCACTTTTCACTCTGAAGAAAAAGAGCAAGTTTTTTTTTGATAGTGGAACATGATAGAACACTTGTACGTCATTTCAGAACATCCTTCCGAGCGAGAGCCAAAAGTCTTGTGTTGTTCTTCCAATTCATATTATTATGTGTTCCTTCTCAACAAGCCCTATAGACACTCTTCATTCATCAAATCCATTCCACCTGCATCCCCAAACCTCACGACTCCAACTGAACAACTCCACTCGTTCAAAGCCAACTCGGAGATTTTTGAAATAGACTTTCACTCTTACTTCACCTCTGGGTTTTGACGCTCAACTCTCCCCTTAACCATAACCTTCTCTTTCTTTATTTCGATTATCTTTTTATTTTCTTCCGCTCCGCTCCAACAAAAACGGAACCCAGTGAGAACAAGGGAAAAAAGTTTGGAAGAAGATAAGGCCTCCTTGCCTCACGAAAAAAAGGCTCGAGGTTATGAAGTGCGTTCTGAGAAGATAAATACATAATTTAGGAGGGCGGGAAGGGTGGTGGAAAACTTACCGCTCTGGAGTCGGACTGTTTGACAGACCATGAGGATCCAGATGAGAGCTGACCAGTTGACACGGAGGGAGTGCTGAAGGACGAGCATGCTGCTAATCCACACTTAATCCACAATCAGCTCAGGCCTCTCAAAATGTATTAGAGTGGGAAGCGGCTGAGTCCCCGTCGAATCGATCATGAAAGATTACTTGAGGGAAGCTTAGGGTTGCGGTCCATTGTATCTCTTTTTTTTAAATAGTCCTGATCAGTGAGATAACACTTTTGCACACTGTCTCAAGCAGTCCGCCTGCTAACACAACAACCAGGTTAGGTTTGGGGGAAAATCCAGAAGCTTTTTGAGAGAAGCTTGTAACCTTGAGTGGCAGAAGTTAGAGCTGGAAAGGAGTGAGGTATCGCTAACTAGGTTAACGGATTGGACGCTGGAGAGGAACTGAGCGTACAGGGAGACGGGTTGATGGGAGAGAGGGAAAATACATTGTACGGTTCAGAGTGGGCGACGGCGCGATTTCTCCAGCAACTGTTCTGGTGGAAGTGGTTGGTCGGAGCTGCTCCAGCCGCGGTAGCTCTCTCCGATCTGCTCCACACGAGGAGAAAGAATAAAGGAAAGGCAAGAAGTAATAAGAGAAAGATGCTTCATGAAAAAGGTTTTTTCTGGTGTGACAGGCCCAAGAAGTGAAGGGAAGGGTTTAGTTGGACTTTCTCCACTTTTCACTCTCATATACCCTTCAAACAAGTACATTTTTTTGTTTTTTCACTGTTTTTGCACTTCTTATTCGGATTAGGCAGAAGGACAAAGTTTGAAGCTGGGAAGCTGGTCGCTGGGGCTGGGCTGGGAAGGAAGGGGCTATAGGACCTGGTCCCGGCTAAACTGAGCATTAAGCAATCGAGAAATGTACTTTTTATACTACTGATCTTTCTCCTTTTCTGTCTTGCACACAGAAAAACGATAAATCTTCTCCTTGTCGTCTCTAAAACCAACTTAGTTGCTTCCATTGTACACAATCAATTTCGGCTGCGGAGCCTACGAGGAGGTACTTGGAGCTTCAAGGATTAGTTAAATAGGTTCTCTATCGTTTTCTGCCCAGACTCAGCCCTCGGCTCCTAGTCCCACATACACACCCAGAACCACATCAAAAACATACGACACTTTAGCTTCCTTACTTATAAATGATATATTTCCTTTTCATCCTTCCCATTTACAGTTAGGGAGACATGGGCCGTGTGGAAAGGTAGCTGGGGTTTCGGAGACAGAGGCAGGCCTGCCTGGTGCAGCTTCTATTCTACGTCTCAGCACAATTCAACCAGTCCAAAGGTGTAATAATTTTTCATGATAATAAACTGTTCTTCCGGCTCCTTCTGTATACGGAAGGAAAAGTCTGATTTCCCTTTGTTTCCCAATACGTAGAAGAAGGAAAGCGGGAGACAGCGAGAGGCGTTTCCAGAATAGGCCAAAGTCTACGTACTTCGAACTGCATGTTCCTTATTTTATAAAATATTATTAAGGTTGTGTCCTAAATATTTGCAATTGCAAATTCAAATTAAATCCATGCTTCATGCTTGTGTGGTTTAGCTTGAAGGTAAAATGTTTACATATGCGTTAAATATATTGATTACTAAAGATTACAGTACTTTATGCTCCAAACACTCTCTGAGCTACTAATATTTATGAACTTTTTTGAGAAGTTATTTTTGAGACATTATCCCATGTTCTTATGGAGCTTTTGAGCTAAATCAAAAAAGTTTCTTTGCCCAGGATTGTATATTTAAAGACGCCAATTGCAGGAGCTTTCCACGGTTACAAAACCTGTGCTTTCTCCACATTGAACTAAACTTAAAAACACTTAAAACTCATGAAATTTTTGCATATTAGAATTTCATTTTTCAGTAGCTATTGGTCTACTTTTTAGATTCCATGTAAATTTGGTGAAACTTTTCTAAACATACTGCCACAAGCAGCTGGTATTAATGGAGAGAAACTAATCAATTAAATGTGCTGATGTCTCAAACCAGTGAGCTCTAGATATGTTGTGCTCTGTTATATGTAGTAAGTCCTGGGTCCGCCTCTGGAGACAGTGCATTGTATCAGGTTCCCTTTTGTTCTCCACTTTCTCCCTCCGTTTCTTTTTTATTCACATCAATAAATGCTTCGTGATGTTTCCAAAGGGATTAGAGTGACGAGGAAGGAGTCGAGTTGGGGAGCTCGGGATGTGATCAATCATAGGAGGGCGAGATAAACTTTTCCTTCTGTACTGCCAGTGACATTCTCTCCTAATCATTATCATATGGAGTAATAACCTCTATTCATAAAAATCACGTCAATGATTGTATTATGTCTTACTCAATTCCCCCCTCACCTCTCAATATACTTTCACCTCATTCCTTCAGCCGCTCCGTCCCGTATGCAACTCTGAATCTCAATTCACAACACCCAAATTCTATTAGGAAAAGACTTGGGAAAGGAACAGACACAGTTTTGTTCTTTGTCACTTCTTGTCATCATCTCAGTCGAGACCAGAAGGGCCTTGTGGCAGGACCACAGAAGCGCCTAACGAACAGATTTTCACTTAAACAGGTTTCTTTGGTAGCATTGACAGTTAAGGGCAGTTATAAGGTTGGTTCAAAGGAATTTTTTTAAAAATTCTAGGCAGCTTAGGTTAGGTTTCCAGTCTTTCACTGGGAATTTTTCTAGTTAGCTTAGGTTTTGCCAAACAGCCATGGAACGAGTTTGCTTACGGTTATGTACAATTATATTAGGCGTGGCCCTGTTCTACCAAACTTGACATTTCCGCATGAAATTACTAGCTGTAAAAGAAAGCATTGGCTTTGGCCTTTTTGAAAGCAATCACAAAATTATGCTTTTTTTTCTTCAAATCCAGACGAATGGAGTTCATGAGATAATTTAGGATATTGTACCTATACATGAACTTACTCTAGTTGAAACATAAACTAGCACTCACATAAAGCCCAATGGGACTGTAATTCCGGAAACATGAAATATCAAGCACACGTACTTTTTGAACTATCGCAGCACAATAAAGGAAATGTATGTAACAATACTGCGGTCGGGCTTCCGGTCTTGAGCTGCCGGTGACAAGTTTTTCCAGCTACGAGTTTAGTCTTGAGCTCTTTGCCAAATTCCTTACCTCTCATCAGGAGTTTATTAGGCTCAGAAAGGAAGGCCTAATGAAGCCCTAGAGAATTTATTTTATTTATTCTTTTCTCATTGACAGTTCTCCCATTATGCATGCCTGCTAAACATTCAACCTCTCAGCCTCTGCTTAACATTTCCATGCTTATTTATTAGAATTCCACTCTTCTATTCTTCCAATTATTCTTCTTATTTGAGTCGCTTTTTAAAATTATGTCGAGAGGCACGTTTTGGCCCTTGTGGAGTGGAAAGAGGGAGTCGGATGTTGCTTGTCTACTACCAACTGCATGCTGACACTCCAGCTCCTCAACGTGAACTTCCAATATGCCTACGTTGGATTTATATTTCCTGAATTATTGATAGTTTCCAACTGAATGCCTCGTTGCATCTCCAGCATTTCCCTCTACTTTCTAATATGAATCTGCATCTGGCTAAGTTCAAGCCATAAAAACTATTTTTATCTCATAAATCAAATTGTTCTTCAGAACGAGCTACAATGGTTCCCCGTCAATAGAAAAACTGTTTTGGAAATGTTCCCAGCAATTTCATTACTTAACATTGGCTATGGAATAGATATCCCCAATATAATCGAATATCCGTATAGGTAATTCGTCGATTGGCTTACTATTCAAACCGTTTTGGCAATCTGATAAGTATTTTTAGATTCACTAAATTCCCATATGTTTCAATCGAACAACGTTTTCAATGATGGAACCTTTTAGGAACTTTTTATAAGCTCAAACCAAACCCAGCATCGCCTTGCACTGTTAGGACCTACTATGATCGTGTATTGTTATGCAAAATATCTTATATCTTGCAACTATTCTCTTCTAGGTCATAACCCCCGCAACTACAATCCCCGCTACTACAAGCCCCGCAACAATAATCTCCGCAACCGAAATCCCCGCACTACAATAATCCCCGCAATAAAATAATCCCCGCAACAATAATCTACTGTATAATAATGGCTAAACCCTATTTTGTTGTGATTTTCGGGTGTTTCTGAAACCTAACCTAACCTAATTAATTTAAGATCACTATTTACGATTTTAAACGGCCTTGCCAGTACCTAACATTCTAACCCTGACAATGGCTTTTCTGCTTGCGGCGATTGTTGTAGTGCGGGAGTTATTGTAGTGCGGGGATTTCGGTTGCGGAGATTGTTGTTGCGGGGGTTATTGACGCGGGGTTTATTACCGGCTACGAACTATTCAATTCTAGTCCGATCGACTTTTAATTCGCTAGATTCGGACATCATAATTACGGACTAGTATACTAAATTCACGCTTGCTGTTACACCGCTCGGTCGACGTAAACCCGATTGACTTTTAAATCTGACCCAAGGTCAAAGCTCCGAAGGTCAAGGGTCCACCAAAACCACCTAACGGAATGACCGTTGAGCTAGCGCAGCTCATAAGCTATAATAATAAGCTATAAAAATACATATATTATAAGCTACATACAAAGTAACGATTTTATGTAAAGGGGTTTATTTTTATTTATTTAGTAACGTGCTTCCATTGTAACATAATTTTGAATTTAGCCTTGGTAAGAACAGACGCAGTAATGCCTATATGGATGCCAGCTGGTCGTGAGAAGCTTTGAGTGCCGGTTTGCCACATCGAAGCCGTTTCATCGATGATCGTATGGCAGACAGACGGATTCTTCCACATTGGACCCACCTGCACTGTGCCATTTAGCTAATGCAATATTGGTGTAATGGTGGGTTTGTTCGTATTTGGGTTCTTATTTCCGCCAAGTGCGGCTCCTGGAGTGAGCCTCTCTGTGTGGGTAACCAGGCTACGTGAAGAGTCCGGAGAGCGGAGATAGAGGATCTGGGCGTAGTAGTTAGATGTTAGATTGTGTTATGAGAGGATAATATACGCATATCAGATTTGATATCTTTTGGGAAATCTGATACTTGAGTCTTTTTTTCTCCTTTCTCTTCCAACAATAAGTTTCTTTACATGAAGTGATTATGTCGGATGAAATTGGAGGAATGAGTTCACTTTTACTTTCTCTCTGCTGCGTGTTCCGCCTGGGACGTAAGTCAGGAGCTGCTGGGGCCGGAGCCAGACCCAAAGTCTTACTTAGTCCCACGGAGTGCCAAGGAGCGGCAATAAGATAACTCGTCCTGAAATACGACTTTTTTGGAGAGAGCGAGAGAAACTAGTTTAAACACTAGTTTGAGCATAAAAGAAAATCCAAGTAGGCAGATGGGAGAATCGAGGGCAAATTCGGGACGGGGAAAGGCTCGTGATGATCTTGGATTCATTCATGTCTTCAAACTCAGACTTGGTCTATTTTGAGCGGCGAAGAAGGGGAAAGATGGAGATGTGATCCGAATAATAATGTCCTACGTGTGTATCGTGGTTATTTGATCCGAGGTGGCACAAACCACGTCTCCTACCAGCACTACCCAAATTTTTGTCCCACTCCCAACTAAATTACTACACACATTGGGAAAAGAAAACTAATTTAAACTATCTGCAAGCCCGTCCTACGGACGAGCTCCTTCGTAAATAATCCACTCCCATTAGTCTCCCAAATACTTTCAACTTTTCAGCCGCACTCTTCCGTTCCGCCTCTATTCTTTGCCCACTTCGTCATGATCGACCAATATATTTCACATGGTTCTGGCCAAATCGAGTGATAGGAATTAAAGAGCTATAATTATTCATCATTAATACCCTATTTGCATATCCCACTTTCCAGTCAAGCAATTTCTTACCATTCAAACCGTTTTACATAACTAAACCATAAAAACGTACCTTTGTCTGTCTGTCGTTCTGTACGGCCTCCGAAATTTCTTGACCGATTTGAATGAGTGATAGCTTAAAATTTTCTAATTATGGTGGTCTTCGGGAGAAATTTTATTGACCCCCTGACGACTAGAACTTTGACCGTGGGTTAAACTTAGGTCAAATGTTTACACTGTTGTTTCGAACACAATGTACGCTTTGATTGAACCTTAGTTTGAACCGCAAGGGCACCAAAGGGTCAAACATTTGCGTCAAAGTATTAACGATTCATGTACCTACGCTGGTAGCTGGCCAGTTTCAAGGATCTCATTTGCGATTCAACAGTTCTCCTGCATAATATGCTGAATCATGTTAATACCTTTTACTCAAGTCAACTTGTTACTTTAATCAGCTGTTATCGCGCTCAAATAATAAATTGAACATAATAAGGAAATACGGAATTAGGAATACAGGAAGTTGCTTAAGGCTTAATTCACATTTTTGGTCTATAAAAGATACATAGCCACTGATCTTGCACTTAAATCGGTACATGAGTCCATCTTCACGGATCGATTTGGGGTTATAGGTCCAAAACCGTTTCATAATCAATACTTAAATACTAGTAACCCAAGAATCAGCCAGCACTGAACTACTGAACCCAATGTAGATTACTGGTTCAGTCGACACGGGCGTACTTCATACTTACTAACTACAGAATTATTAATCCTGTTAATTTACTTGCCGTAGACATCCTACGCTGTTAAGCTGACTTTCGATTATCCTTATTTGTACTGCTATGGTACAAAGTTGTTGACCGTTGGTTTCTCAAATTCACATTCTCAAGAACCAATCAGAAGCC
Source organism: Ceratophysella sigillata (assembly GCA_034693865.1). NCBI lineage: Eukaryota > Metazoa > Arthropoda > Collembola > Poduromorpha > Hypogastruridae > Ceratophysella > Ceratophysella sigillata. Next base: position 6,323 of record JAQFXY010000429.1, on the reverse strand, counting down.
TAATAAAAGCTCCCAACAGAAGCAAGACAGTTAATCTGTCAATTTCTCACGTACCTCAATCCATTGTCGGGAAAAGCGAATGCAGATAGATGGACACGGATGAAACCGAAAGGAGGGAAATATATGATGTGCTAAAACTTTTCCACTCCTTCTGTTAAATAATGATTGAAAAATAATTTGGAACTAAAAGGGAAGGATCTATAATGATCCTATCTGAGCCAGTACACGACCCATTTCCCATTGACTTCCGCACAGTTCAGAGTCATTCCTGGAGGCAGTCGCCGCTTAGTGAGTTGACTGCCAAGAAATTCCTCCGTCTCTCTGCCGTGCATGCATAGACTTCTGGGTATTAGTACTTGGACAAGTAATTCAGTCCAGGCCGACTGCTGCTCGCGAGATTAAACGCCGAGTTTGGACCCGAACTCAATGAGAGAATTCATTCATGTCAATAAACATGAGGATCCACCTATCTAGCGGAACGGTAATTCATGTTGAAAACTAATAAGATTTCCTGCTACGGACTTCCAGTACTAAAACTTTTTTCCCTGAGCCGATCCGGAATGACAGTATTTAAAGAAGCCTGTATATTGGATTTTGAGGAGTAGCATACAATAGGCCCATTAGGTAAGGAAATAAAAGAAAATAGCTGAACGTGAGAGAATGTGTTTAACGCTAACTGGATTCGGTCCGTGTGTGGGCCAAAGGGAACGGCGAGGGTCTGGATCCTCGGAGTCAATAGTTGTACCGAATCTGTATAACATGCACATCTCCACTCGCACTCAAGCAGAGATCCTCAGAGCCTCAATTTAAAATTCTCGAACAATTGAAGCGGAATGAAATGAAATCCTTATTTATGTCAAGACTGATTCACGCCATGAGCCTCCTTGTTAGCCCGCCCTCACTCCGGCCTTCACTCCAAGAAGCTCTTCCCCAGAAAATGGTCTGGAGCGGCGGATTCAATATGCATAACTTCCGCCAAATATGAAAGCTCCATAGCCTTCCTGCCAGCCCAAACTATCTCCTCGACTCAGGCCCTATCTCAGCCTCTGAGTTGGACCATAAACGTCACTTTGGGCTATTAGGCTGGGAGAAGTTTTAAAGATTTGCTAATAAAATTAGTTTTAATAATTAGTTAACAAGTCTTGAGGATGGGAAAAAGTTGGGCAAATCTCGTATGCTCCCTCCGCCGTAGTAGTTGATATTAATGTGTGAAAGCGGAATGTGGCTCACTATAATGTATTCTATTATGTATAGGAACGGAGTACTGGGCTCGAATTTCGGCCTGAGCGTCGTGGAGATAGGACAGGCTAGGAAGACGGGCTTGAGGAGGGCCAAACGGATGAAAGTTGACTGCTGCTCTTCCTGTGCCCAACTTTCTTCCGTCCTCCATGTGTGTGGGATCCGTGCCAGTAAGTTTGTAACAGGCTCTGAAAGTAGGGAAGATTATAAACATGTACAAACAAGTCATCTGTACCCAAAGTTTAAGGGTTATAAAGAGGCTTCCCCGCTCGGGTATTTAACATATTTTAAGACTTTTCTTCCCCAAACTGCAAACTACTAAAATCTGAACGGCTCTCCGTGCAGGGCTGGCCTACCTCAGGACCAGCTCCATTAATTAGGCGCCTTGTAAGTGTACTTAACTACTCTACCGCAATTCTATTGATTATGAATGGTGGAGTTTGGGAAGAAAGGGGAGAGATGAGTAGAGGAGCCAAACAAAAAACTAAAAGTTGGCATCATTCATTATTAGGAAAAAGTTAGCACGGCATCTCGAGCCTCCACTCTGAGAGACAGGCACGGAAAATGACGCTTAGCTCTGCTCGTTAATAGGTAAGGGGATGCATGGGGAATTCATGTACAGGGAACAACTGACAGGCGCTTGCTTTCTCCACTTAAGATTACACTAGCATCTGGCCCGGCCTGTTCCAGCAGGGAACTTCCTCAGATCAATATCTCAGACACGTACGCTCTCGGGTCTCGGGGAAATACATGGGAAGAACGCTTAGATGCCCAGATTGATCCATGACAAACACACGGAAGGAATAGGAAGATTAGAGACTGGAATTGACGGAGGCATAAGTTATGATTATGACCTAGCCTCACGAAATTCATATTATGTCCTGCCCTTGGAACTTTTATCAGGCTATCATTTCATTTACCCAAGGTCTTAGATGACAGGACATGCACAGCGTGCTCAAGCCTTGAAACTCCGGATCTGGGACACGTTCTGGAATATTTTTCATGAGTTGAGCTGGAAGGAGATCCTAATGTGAATGAATATCGAGGTGAGTCCGGACTGATTTCCAGTGGCATTTTCAGAGTACAAGGAGAAGGCGGTAATGGCTATTTTCTATTGTCATTAGGATCACGATGCTGGGAATGGGAGTTTTGTGGTGGGAAGATTTCAGATGTCATAGTAATAAACCGTTGCCTCTTAGTTGTATTACGAAGGCCGCAATGAAATCCAACCTTTACTCACTCCGCTCAACTTTACTTTCTCCGACGACTAAATAAAATATGACCTGTCCTGCTCTGCGTCCTGTCATTGTCACGTATTGTCTGGACGCTGGTTGGCAGGGGTTATGCTCTATTCATATGGCTCCATAACCTCATTTCTACAACACTCAAATCTACGTCTCTTGCAAAGTAGGACATAAAACTTCTCTCTGCCCAAGTTTGGTATAGCTTGTTAGCTCAGAAAGTAAGTTAATAGTGTGCATCCCATTCAAATTCACCCGATTGATGTCAAAGTAAAGTGAGGGCCTATTCGGTAAACACCCATATAGTTGGTAAACACACAATCCAAACACCTACGGAAAATTCACTATTTGGTCCTTGGGAAAAACCTAAACTAATTAAAGTAATTTACCATGACTAGCCTTAGGCTGTTGAATAACCTAACCTGTTTACTTTATATATCTTAATTTTGGGCTCACCACCGGCTTCACGGCCAAATAAGCAAAATAAGGGTAAAATGTAATGGGGACGAGAGTCGCGTAGTAGTACAGGCCAATGCAATAAGGGTTTTTGGCCCTAATGACATGCTTTGTTGCACTTCATTTATAAGCACGATAGTTCAAAGTCCCAAAAATATTTAAATATAGATTATAGGCCCTGGTGGTGGTTAGGATATTTCGGATTAATCAAGATCAGTTAGATTAGTGCTGCTGTAATGGCCAGAGTTTTCGAAAATGCACCTTGAATTGCCTCTGGTTATGGGATTAGAGGTATTGCATACTTTGCCTTCAAGAGCCACGATCAGTTGAGCTCTCCTAGTTTGATGATGATATTTTGGAATATTTTATCTGATCTCCACTCAGTATTAATTTGGAATGCAGTTGAATAATCCGCGTATAATTAATCCGAGGAGAGGCCCGTTCCCTAATCCGATTAGGTCTCATTATGTAAAGCGGCATTTCCTGGCGTGAGTGGACCAGGTTCTTTGAAACACTTGAGCCTCTCTCCTCCTAACTACAAAGTGGAAGTAGTGCCTTGTTTGCGTTGGGAACGAGTCAAGGGTAGATATCCGGCATAGTCAAATCCTTGCCTCCGGAAACCTCTCTACAGAGTTCCTCTTTCCCGTTTGACCATCCGTCTGCAGGCAGGCTTATGAAAATAGAAAGTTCCGCTATCTCCATTGGTTCCATGGCAATTCGCACTGGAGCAATTCGCAATGCCCATGTAACTTTGGGTTGGGCCAAATAAATAGAAATCCAGGTGTACTAAATTATTGGTAAAATGAACAGGAAAACATACGCTATTTTTCAAGTCTAGTAATTTTTACTCCAATACTGAGTGGATTGGATGAAAACAATTTTGATATACCTCTTTCTGTAAATATTTTGCCCCTTCGCAGTATAAATTCTTAGTCTAGTTGATGGCATGGCCTTTGCCCGCGGAAAGTCCTTTTCACCTTTATTACAGGTGAAAGTTGACCCACGAAGCTGTTGACGAAGGGGATGGTCATTGTTTTCCGGTGTGAAAACGTAAAATGCCTTTGCAACAGGTCAAACTAAAATTGAAATAAATACTCATCTAAATCCAGCCAATCAATCAAAACAGTGCTGATTTATTTGACACGGCCGAAGCTCAAGAAAATAATATAGTTTGAAGGAATATTTTTACTCTTACATAAAATCTTGCACAGGTACGATATGGAATATCATGACAGTTAAACATGCAAACCTATTCTTTGGGACCATGAAGTGTGGCCGACTCTGAAGTGCCTTTGTGAATTTTCCGTCTATGAATTTTCGTGTTGCAGGCTGTAATCCATTTCCCGATCCCTGTGCGAGAGACAGAAGGAAGAGTTGAAAGTTTGAGGTTCTGTGTTGATGCGTGGCTAAATTGAGTCATTTGTTGTTAGTGTATTTGGTGGACCCAAGGGGCAGGCCCAACGTGCTCATCAGGTTTGGGTGTGGGAAGAGGGAAAATATTTTGTGTGACTGGGCTTTGAATTAGGTGGAGTTGTAGTTGGGTCTGACTTGCCTGACTGACACGTCTCAACTTCGTCTCTCATGTCGACAAACAAAAGGGTTGAGCCGAGTCAACAGTCCCTCTTGCTCCACGTCAATAAATTTATTCATTAGGCGGGAGACTCGGCTCTACCTCAGGACTAGCCTTTGATAGAGATGAAAATCGAGTTATTGTCACGCTCGATTACAGGAGCAACTGGGTGTCAAATAGGTTTGCCTCTTTCTCCGTCTTTCTTCTTCCAGCCGCACTCCTGCCGCCCGCTCCCTCCCGCATTAGACCCATTATTACGGATGTGGTGCGGAGTTTATTTTTCCACTATACAAATATCCTCAAATCGGAGAGCCTAATACAATGTGCCTCGCCGGGGCCGCTCTTTCCAATAAAATAAAGTGCAATCGCTAAACTCTCGTCTTCATCTGCAATGCGCCCCACGCCTGCTTTCACCAGAGCCTCCTATGTATTGTGAACCTCCCTCCTGCTCACAGCCTATCCTATCTGCATATTAAATGGGATTTGGAACCTCAGACCCGAGTTGTTGAATTGTTTCGACAATATGATATGATCAACGGGTTTTGGACTCGGCTCGGGAACACACACACACACACACAGGCTCCACTTTCCACTCGGGAGACAATAAATCATGCCGCCCTGACTTCCGCATGCACGACTCCGGAATTAAAAAAAAAAGAGAAACAGGCTCGGCCAGGGAAATGCCTGTTTGTCCGGAAGGCAAGGTGACAAGCCAGGAGCATCTGGGTCCATTCCATAAGCAAAAAAAAAAGAGTCCCAGTATGATTACACATTTGAGTGAGGAAAAAAGAGAGAGACTCGCCTGACAACCATGAGTGGTCATGTAGTCAAAAGACTTTGAGAACTGTTTACAAATACAGAGCGTCGAGCAGAGAAACTTTTGTTGAGAAAGAAAGTTTTCCCTGGCTCTTTGGCGTTCTGGGGTGAGATAGACGGACTTGTTCTTGAGATTTGAGATGAGAGGAGCTCACTTTTCCTTTTGTGACCCTCAACCAGTTATTTTTTGGGAGAATCTCACAGAAATCGATCCTATTTTTCCTACTCTCTTCGGCCTGTACGACAGTGTGCACTCCATTTCGGCTGAGGCTTGAAGGGGGGTCGAAGGCAGAAGTGAGAGATTTAAAGTTAAACATGTCTCCGAGTTGAGACTGCATTAGGAGAAAGTGCACGTTCTGATTTTAATTAGGGAAGAAGTCAAGAGACATTTCCCTTAAGTCGGCAGCCAGATTATTCCCATTCTAGCAGAGGCAGAGCAATCCAATGCAAAAACCTCTCGCACATTCCCCCCCCCCCCCCTAGCAGGTCAACTGGGTGATACAGAAAAATAACGACCTACAAATTGACAAAAAACGGAAGTGTTATACAAACAGAGCGACAGGTATACGGCAACACCAAACGCTTAGCATACGACATAGAAAAATATTTTATTTCGTCCTTTCCGTGTCGCCCATTTTGTGTCCTTCTGTTGACCTGGAACCTTAGAGCCCAAGGAAAACCCACTGAGATTAGGCCTTTGTCACTCACTCCAGAGCTCAAGTCTTGAAGAGAGTGCAGGGAAACAAATTAAGCGTCCATTCCCTTCAAAACCTCTTTCCTTCCGTTCCAAGCTCCAATGTCTACCTTCCGCTGTACTTGATTCCCATAACTGCCTGTTTTTCGTAAACGCTTACAGCATTCGTCCAACTTCAATTAAACACAGTTATTGAATGTTATTTACATGGAATGAACGGCTTTAAATTATACTAGTGTTAAGCCCATGCTTCGCGTGGTTAGCTAGTCACAGTTTTAATATTAGATTTGCATTTGTGTAGCAATAA
>JAQFXY010000428.1:0-28790 GCA_034693865.1 Ceratophysella sigillata | reverse complement strand
TCAGTTCCCGCTCTGATGGGAGCCAACACTCCACTGCGATAGTCCAAAGTCCAGGTTCTAAAGTTAATTCCACGGACAGTACATCTCTTTGCCCGCTGCAGTGAAAAATCAGTATGAAATAGAGCAGCATGCTGTAAAGCATCGAAACCTTTATTTTGTATCCGAGACTTCAACAGCATTTCGCTTGTGTTTAAGTTCAATAAGGCCTCAAGTTCCAAATAACGGTTTCTAGGTTTTCTACTACGCGGCTGAGGAATACGACTACACGTCACACTACTCACATCCACACTCAATGTGTATGTGTGGCTTGATGTGCAGCTTAAACTAAGTTGCGCAATCTCTCAATGGTTACTTATAATCAAGGAGACACAGAAAATGTGTTAAATTACACATGATTATTGTCATTGCTTTATATTGTTTCTGTTTATTCCATTTGTTTAACATTTTACAGATCCTTGTTGGACTCAATAAGATATAAGATGTCTCCAACTTGTAAAATCGGCCCGTCAATTCTAAACGCTGACCTCTCGCAAATCCTGACTGAGTCCGTTCGGCTTTTGGACTCGGGTGCGGACTACTTGCATTTGGATGTAATGGATGGTCATTTCGTTCCTAATCTGACATTTGGGCATCCCGTGGTCAAATGTTTAAGGTCGAAGATTCCTTCTGCTTTCTTTGACATGCACATGATGGTTGCGAAGCCAGAGCAGGTAAGAGCTTAAACTTCATGCACTGCAAAGACTTACTGATCGTGATGTTGTGATTGAAACCTTGTTAATGGACATTTCAGTGGATCCAACCCATGAGTGATGCTGGAGCGGATCAATACACATTCCATATCGAAACCACGAGAGACGTTCCTGGACTTTGCAGAAAGATTCGGGAGGCTGGGATGAAGGTAAGTACGGCACATCGTATATTATAGCTGTACTAGTCTTAAATAAATAATATATTGTGTATGATATAATGAAAACAAATGCTGTGCAGGTGGGCATCGGACTCAAACCCGGAACTTTGCTCAACGAAGTAATTCCACACATTGAATTAGCGGACATGATTCTAATCATGACCGTCGAGCCGGGATTTGGTGGACAGAGCTTCATGAGTGACATGCTGGAGAAGGTGGAGTGGTTGAGGAACAACTATCCAGAACTTGACATAGAAGTGGACGGTGGAGTTGGACTTGGAAATATTCAAGCTTGTGCCGAGGCTGGAGCAAATATGATTGTCGCTGGAACGGCTATTGTTGGAGCCGAGAATCCTGGGAACGTTATTCAGACTATGAGGAACAGCGTCTTCAGCGCTATCCACAAGATAGACTTGGAACGATGAGGATTTAACGTTTGTGTTATTTGCATAATCGTATACGTACGTGTACTGTACGCTCTGTTAGGTGGTATTCATTCCGATGAACTTTACATTACAAAGGACAATAATTTGTAGTCTGGCAAGACTCGTCTCGAGCCTTGTCTCATTCCAACTAGCTGCTAATCTTTTCATGTACTTGTTACATGAATCAAGAAATGTATCTGAATCTTCCTAATTAGAAAAGTTCTGTTCTGATGTTATAGAGTACCTTGTAGTGGAAACTGTGATTTAGGTAGTATAAAAATTCCTGGATGTGATCTTGCATTAACCTACCTACATACTTTATGTAATGTACCTCACATTTTAATTAACTAAAAATAAATGCATATCATAACCTCAGTAACAAACGAGACAGTGCAGTGTTGGGCTTATTCTTAGTAAAAACTTAATTTCTTATTTCATAAAAATAGGATTTTACAAGATGTGAGATGTATTAGAGTTTAACAGCGGGGCTGAGCTTTTTCAATGTGAGGTGCCAGAGCAGACAAAGAAACTAAGATAGCTTCTTCAGTTCGAATGGTTTTTGTTCCTTGATTCTCACATGTGTTGATGTAGTAGTCGAAATGATCATCCAAGACTTTCCGAGAGCTAATGTCGTTACAACATGCATACTCGAGACCATGAACTCCTCCGAAGACGATAAGCAGGCGTTTGAATGCTTTCTTGAACTTGACGTGTTTAACGGGGACTCCTTTGTCCGAAGTTCCGATCTGGAGATCATACGGACCGTCGGATTCAGGTGGTTCGAAGACGGCGGAAAACGTCTGGGCGAGTCGGACCGTATATCCCCAATAAATGGCCGCTTCCTCTCTGGGAAGACTCGGAGAAACGATCTTTCCACGGAGCTGCCCTTTGTACTCCTTATTCAGAATGGCTTCAGGATTAGCAAGTTTCACCGTGACGCGTATCCCTTCCACTAGCGCTTTGTCCACTCGACAATCTTTTTCCAAACCAATATTGGCGTATCCTCCGTCTCCCTTACACGGCTTCGAAGTCATAACTCCTTCCCTGAGTAAACAATGAATATTTCAATATTACTAACCATTTATTCCTTTGATAAATTTCATAGTCGGCATGAACTACTGCAGGAAAAAATCCGATGATTAGCCAGGTCCCAGGATAGATTGGCAAAACTAAGTTAGTGTTTTTGATGGCTGTTTTATTTCCAAAAAGGCAATGTTTTGCCAATTCGGTAAGTTCATATAACTTTTAGTTTAGGAAAGCATAAGAGATAGGAATTTGAGATTTAAATTGCTAAGAAACCGTATCGTTCATCGGTATGCAAAGAGTATAGCATTGACAATTCCCAATCGCGAATCGTACTTATTGGTAAGTGTAAAAATCCATCGATAGAGCCGAGGCTCAGTTTAGTTGTAGTCTGGTTATCCTATTAGTGTATTGTGGCATTTTACTTCCTTGACAAGTTCTAAAATTCCACAAAATACGAGAAATACTATAATTCGTACAACTGAAAAACTAAATAGAAACTCGACTGTACTGGTTACTCGGTTATTTAAGCCATGACTTATTACTGGGTGTGTGCAAGATCTGCAAGGACAATGCTGTGTTGAACATTCAATACTAACATATTTTGCTGTTGCAATTAAACTAATTTGTTCAATTATTTGCCTGACATTGGTTTCAACTTCTATGTATGTAGTATGTAAAAAGATTTGTCGATTCGGGCTAGAGTAAAAGGTAAAAGTACCCCCGGATTTTTTTGTCAATTCAAGAAACCATCTTTGTCCAAGTTTTTCTACTTTTTCATACTGATTTGCAAACTTCGTTTTTGGCAATCTATAGCCGAATCAGTAGAGATTATGTATGATATACAAAATACCAGACCAACCTGTAAGCCAAGACTTCATCCTTTGCCAAATGATGTGGAAGGTTCAACGGACTCACTAAGCCCGCAAACTTCAACTCCGGCATCAAGGAAAACAGCCGTTTTCGTAAATACTGCGGACACTCCAAGTACTGAAGTACCTTGCACATCTGGTGACACCCGTCAGTAAGCTCATCAGTGTCACTGAAAACGATGATTTCATCCACATTAAACATGCCAGCAGCCCGAGCAACTTGCCCAATCAAATAAGCCTTCAATTCCTCAGTCTGAGCATTATCCACGATTGAACCCGGCACTGCAATGCTCACAGTATAACCTCGCTTCGTGGCAACTGGATTCCACACATCTATACATTCAGCCATCCTCAAATCCACCTTAAATACACGAAAATCAGTTGGATTAATCAAAAATCCAAATCCTACATGAATTTATGGAATAGAATTAAGTCCTTTTACTATGCCCATATGTAGATCAGTGTACCTATGGCACGCACTGATCTCAACAACAATGAACTAACAACTAACCGATACGCCTGTCGAACCCACAAGATTGAATCCAGAATAGTTATAATTGTCCAATACAAACAACAAAGCAAATTAATTTTTACGCTGCTGCTGCCCGGCTTCTAAGCGTAAGCAGTTTATTGAAAAACCTTGACATATTTGATATGAAACATACAACGTACCTCGCAGGATGAATCTGTATTCACGCAGCTCAGTCACCGGTGAGCAGTTCGAAGTTCACACTCGCAGTACAATCTTCAATTGACAGAAAAATGGATTATTTTTCTGACAAATCTTGTCCTTTTCCCTCGCTTGACGCACATGTATCCCCCGAATCAAAGTTCTTCCAAAAAATCATGTCCTTTCCTACCTTTGCTTTTCCGCAGTAATATTGCGAAACACACAAGCCAAATTTCCTAAATAAAATACGTGGCTCAAATTATGCCTAATAATATCACATGTAGACAGATCGAATTAGGCCTCAAAGCCAGCTCCCTTGGGCTAAGCAGGGTGGAGAAGCGAAGAAAAGATGCCATGTTTTCTTTTTATGATTTTAATGGTAATTTACGAGAGTAAATAGGATAAGCTCTATTCCGGTTTCTCATGCGGATAATCTCATTTTGGCATAGGAATTGGCTCTACGTGCGTGGCGGTACGAGGCTGCATGAAGACTAGGGTTATAGAATGCGGCAGGAAGTGCCCAGCGTATTTGAGACAGTGTGCTGATGGACAAGGGAGAGGGTAGAAATGTGCTAAGCTGATTTGGGCCAGAAAGGAGGGTCCATGTCCATGAGGATTGGGTCAAAAATTGAAAATTTTGGGTTCAATTTTTGACGTTCCTTCTTTCCTTGTCACTTGTACGGACAACGGACACGGACCTGAACTTGAGTGAGGGAGCAGACGAGGTCAGAGGCTGGATATTTAACATAATTGGTAAGCTGGGATCCATTCTCAATCTTCTGTTTGGCGTTTCTAACCGCTAAGGAACCCTGAACCCCGATGCCCGAATTTATCCGAGTCCCATGAGCAGAATACCCAAGTCAGTTTAGAAGACGAGCTGGCCCAGGAACCAGTACCAAGCACTGATATGTGTTGATCAACTGATTAGAACTTACAGCTTGTACGGAATATGTGGAAAATCAAAAAGTTGTGCTTTGAGCCCGTGAATAATCAATTTATAACTGCCAATCCACAATCAGAAGCAGAATTAATACTTCGGCTATAAACATCACGTACTTTCACCTCAAGATGCTTAAGCTCGTTATTAGTGAAGATAGTGGATTGTGTTTAGGGGCTTCAGGTCGTTTACTATTTGAATAAGATATCTTGCATGTTCTACGTCGTTAAGACGACTCTCGGTTATCCCACTCTCTTACAAAGTTGTTACCATTCAAATTGTGGAATTCATTTAGCCAGAATAAGAAATCAGCTGAAACTGTCAGAAGAAGTCAGCAGAACTCAGTCAGTTTATATCGTCCACACTGTAGCCGAGCAGTAGTAGAAACCAACTAGTGTTACGTGATATGTCATACCGTTGGTAAATTCAAAATTCGGCCTTATTATGCAGGAAAGAAAGCTGATTGTTAAAAGTTTTTATTCTTTCCCGTAAATGATGTTGCAAGTAGTAAACTGAACAAGACTGAAACTAATGAGTTATTACTCAACTACCTCTTTTGCGCTATTTCAAGTCAGGTTCATGTTAGGTAATTTCAATGATTTACAAATAGGCTAGCAAGAATTCCTTTGCAGTGATGCTTTTCGTCACACTCAGTCAGCGGTAGAATGGGGTTGGTATCCTTTTTCAGCACTCAGTCAAACCACAGCCCCAGCGACGGTTTGACCTCCAGCTCCTGAGCTGAAATGGTTCATGCCTTTTAAACCAGTTTTGAATTGACCAGAAGGTGGTGCATAGTTTTTACTAATACTCACCATTCTCATTTTCTTTATGTTTACAGGTGAGGACTGGGCACGAAAAACTTCAGAAATCTTCAACGAGTTAAAATTTGGTAACATTGAGGATAAACATACGTAGAATACTTTTACTTAGTATTATTAACCAAGTATTCAAATAACTTTGTGCCTGCTGGAGCTGTGTATACTGTTTTTCCGTTGGAATAGTCAATAAATTACAGGACATGAGCCCAACTCTGCAACAGTTTATTCTCTCAAAATTAGCCTACGAAACTACGTACTGGAACACTGTCGTCATCCGCAGAAGTAATGGAATTGAATATCGAAGATTGGGTTAATATCTCTGCTCCTTTATTTCCGTTGGACCAAGTGGCTACTAATAGTAATCTGGTCATGCCAATAGGTAACTGTTTGTTTACCCTCTGGGTGTCCTCATTCTTGCTGGGTTCGTGTTCGGGTGTTGGTTTCTAATGTCTCTGGTGATAGTTCTACTTAAGATTAGTTGATAAGACATGAGTTCTGTTATATAAAATGTGTCACTTTTGACAAGATCACTGTTCGTTAAACTCATGTTTTGTTTAAGCCATTATTTGTACCAAGTACCAATAGATGCGTCCTAAGCCTAAGATAAGACCTGTAACATGTTGGCGTAGGTGGTCTGCACACTGTTCCTCTTGCATGAGATTTATTACCAGTCAAAGGAAACGAGATTAGAAATTAGGGTGGGTTGATCCAACCGCATTTTGCTTTCTGCATGATTACTAACGATACACAATAATAATCTAATTAATTAATTACGTTTGAGAGGACAACTCGTATGTATCTCACATACATTTATTGGTGGTGGTGGTGTTCAGTGTGAATGTCGAGCACCTCGACATGGTGGAAGTGAACTCTTAGTTTTTAAAACAATTGACTTGTCGGGTCGGGAGACCCAGTGCCTTGTTTTCTGTGTGGGAAGGGGATATACTTCTTAATTATGCAAATCATTGCCAATATCGTAACAATTCCACTTCTGTTCCACATGTTTCCTCGTCGTAAGAATTGACCAGGTCTCAGAGCATTCAAGAACTCACAATGCAACAAGGAGGGAATCTAAAACTTCGTCAGCACTACCAAGGCCAGCTCAATAAGTATACGAATGTTATGAAGGGCTGGCAATTCCGATGGTTCGTTCTGAATCCGGACATCGGAACTTTGGAGTATCATGTGGTAAGAAAATCTTAAATTGAGTTAAGTAAAGATTTTACTCATTTCGTTTTAAGCGAGCAGAATTTACAGAGCTTCAATTTAGATTTGTTGACCAGCAACTTTCCTTTCGGGTGAACGCTGAAACGAACGTATTCATTAATGTGAGAAGACCAGGTCAAGTTTCTGGCCCGTTCAATTGCTGACGAATTAGTGGTCAGCAGTTCATAGATTTGGCCTTGGCAATTTTAATTTGTTTGTTTGAAACGTCTAAATCCTTGTGTTTTTGATTTATTTCATGCAGTCGGAGGGAGAGATGAAGATTCCAGGCAATAGACCCAGAGGCGCCTTGCATTTGGCTGGTGCAGTTATTTCGCCCAGCGAGGAAGACTCCCATACATTCGTGTTGAATTCCGCATCTGGAGAACTTTACAAATTAAGAGCCATCGATGCGAAGGAAAGACAAGTATGGATAACAAGATTACGTATGGTAGCCGAACTGCATTCACAAGCCTTATCCCAAGTAAGCCATGACTGCATTACATAGTAATACGGAAATCATTGTCAGAGAGTGGTTTATTCCGGAATAATTGTTTAAAGCGTGTTGCAGGTCTTCATCTACGTTCCTGTTTAGTAGATTTATTTAGAAAATTCAGCTATTTACAATTGCTGTACTGACGGTAGTAGGACAGAAAGGCAGTTGGTATTGTGCTATTAAGTTTGTCTAGAGTGCTAAACAGAGCATTGCTGTTTTTGATTCGTATAAGTCTTACGAATCTGACTTTCGGAAACAAATTGGCCGTATTCTATAAAAGTAAAATTCAGATCGTGATCTGTTTTATCTATTACATAACATGTAGTATCACCGCTCCTCCTGCGATGGTGTTTTGATTTCAAATAGTGTATTAGACAATGACAGCGGTTAGCTTGGGCAAATAACAATGCACCATTCTTACTCGGGACTGGTTCTTGTTACTTGCTAGTGTGGTTATGTGGTTTATTTATATACATATTTGGATATTCCTTACTACCGATTAAAATGCGGAGTAGAATATAGAATTCCATATTGTTGATTCATAAATGTTATGTACATAACAGGTATTGTGTGTGTGCCAAAATGATTCCGGTGTCGGAAACAATGGAGCTCCGCCAGATTCCTAGCATGTGGCGTTGAATCAGACGACGTGGTGTGCTGAATGATGATTGCCAAGCGTATTGTATTGTGTGATCTACTTTACAGCTAGGTAGACGTCGACTTGGGTAGACTTGGCCACAGTAGACTGGAAGCAGACTTTAATTTGAAGATTGTTATTAGGGCGAAGGAGAACACTAATGTAATAGTATCGGCAGGATATATTCATTCAGGAATAATTGTTCCTTATCGTCAGTTGGGACTAGTTTATTCTGTAAAGAGTTCTGCTCCTCACAATCACAATATGTCATTAAGAGACCCAAAAGCGAAACAATTGGGTGGATAGTCTCCACAACTCATTATCTCACCACAGGACAGTAATTAAAGCACTCTAGCTTATGCTCAACTACTTTGCTCTCTTTTTTCTTCAGAATAAGCTTGTGATTCATACATAGTACATGCTGTACAACTCGTCGAGTTCTGCTATAAAATACGTATTGTTGGATAAATAGCTTGTCACTGGAGTGCAAGTCACAGGAAAATAGAATTGCATAGAGAGCTCAGTGCTGCATTCGTTGAGTCAGCGCAAGGATTAGCTCTCAGGTGCTGCCAAAGTAAAATAATGTTAAAAAAGTTCAGGAATAGGAAGGTGGGTAAGATACTTCTTCTGAGTTGAGTTTTCTTGTCCGTAGAGTTAAGTGGGTGTAGTTTTTCCGCAACTTTAGCTCGAGCACCATCCATAATACGAAATAAAATGTCGATTGTGAAGTGTCTACGGGGAGCTAATCAACTGGTTAATCTACATTGGTCTCTCTATCATATTTCATGAATTAATTATTAATTATACGAGTATCATAAAGGCATCTTCAAAAAAATGCCAAGTTCATGAAATGTAATAAAGCCCTAGATTAACCAGTTCATTAGCTTTCCAAACATATGCCGCACGTCGCACGTGTCATTTGTCATTTATTTTGCATTATGGATGGTATCTTTTTGTAGAAAAAGAAGTATATGCACTTAACCAAGGAGACATTACGGAAAAGCCAACTCAGAAGAAGTACCTTAAGTGTACTTTGGAGTGACGGGTCTGAAAAGGCGTCGACTTATAATCTCTATCTTTTTTTTTTTTCAGACGAACAGCCCGCTGGTCTCTCGCGACCATGGCTCGTCAACAGCTCGAGTTGTTCCCTGCAATTTGACTGTCCTGGACGCATTTGCTCAAGTTCAAGAGTGGTTACAACGAGCGGAGACTGCATGTGTCGACATGGGAGGCCTCATGGATCAGTTTCCGACCAGCGGAGCCGGAACGCACTGTACGGATCAGGACTTGTTGGCCCTCCGAGCCACAGCCCTCACTTCCTTCAGCTGCCTCGAGGAATGCCTCTACTCGCTCCAGCTCCAGCAGCGCACGTCGGGGGCGACGGACGGGTTCTCCACGAATATCGGTGGGATCGGGACGTTCAACCTTCCGCCCCAATTCCATCACCACTCCACGTTCTCCACGCCGCCGACGACCAGCCTTCCAGCCCAACCCCCTCGCTCAGCTACACCACCCGAACCCACCGTCACCGTACCTTCCTCCTCAGGCTCAACGCCTGCCTCTTCTGCACAATCTCACGTATCATCACCCGCCTCAGCTAATCGTAGTTACTAATTATGACTTCCTCAGATTTCCTCATGAGCCAAGCCAACTCCAGTTCAAAGGGTACACTACTTACCTTACTTAATTAATATTTGGCATTACACAGGTCGATTGTACTTAAGGGGCGGCAAAGACAATTTGCGAGTTGTTTTCTATTGGGCCAAAAACTGGCTGTCTTAATTCGACAGTTTAGACGATTCAAGACTTTTTTTTGCCTCTTCCACTTCTTTCCAAATTTTTGATAATCTTTCTATTTCGCTGCGCCTCCTTAGGTACAATCGACCTAATTTAAATAACTCCTTTGAGAGAGCCCTCAGTCTTTGTTGTAAGTCTCCAACTAGGATCAGTTCACGGGCAAGGGGAACTTGCAAAAAACACTAATTGCACATTTTCTTACTACATGCTTGTAAGAAGGAACTAGCCTTAGAGGTTACAACGAAGAGCGATTTCGTGATGCATGCTTTGCGGAGTTCTGCATACTGAATAATTGGTGTTCATGCATAGGAACAAAATGAAGGTAGAAATAGATAGATATTACTCGGTAATTAGCCGAAACACACGGTATGTTTAGTAAGTTTGACTCACTATTTGCCTCCGAACTGAACCTAAACTGGAGGCTTACAAGTAGTTTTTCCTCGGTCTGGGACTCCATGACACTAGCGTGAAGTTTGGGGAGAAGCACAGGATTATCTTGCGTTGTACGCAAGATAATAGGGGAATGGTCCGATTAGGTTGGATTGTTAATAGTTCAAGTTGTTACTCATTCTTATAACAATAGACTCTAGTAGATATTAGTATAGATAAGGTATATAATGGCATTAAAGTTCATAAGTGACATTTGTACTGACCCGACGTAATAATTAATAATGCTGTAGTGCCGAACCGAAAGTAATGAGAGTAAAGTTACGTTCAACGTCTAACTTTAAGTTTGGAAAATGGCAGTAGTACTGGTTTTATTAAGAAGTCTTCACAATCATTGACGTATAATATACACAGAATTGGAATCTGGCATAGGCGTTGATTCGGGTGTGGCAGTTGCTGGTTACCTTAGAACATGAATTGGCGGGCAATGGAATACTTTGTTCAATAACAGGGCCAGTGGGACTTATTTAAATACACTTCGCTCTTTAACAACTTTCATATTGCTAGCTCTACACTAATCCAGGCAACTGCATCTGACTTCAACATAATTCTACTGCTACGACACGCAGCAGTTTGCTAAGCTAAATACTTAGCTAAAACGCTTGTATTGTAATTATCCTAATTTAACCTCCATGTTGTGCAGGTTCAAGTTCTTGCCATTTACGTTCACATTGCTGTCGAAGTTGTTATTTTCACCCCGCACACGACGGGCTACACCGTTAAAGCTTGACTTGATGAAAGACGTTGTAAAGCTCTCAATTGGTTGTGGTTCTACGTTAATTTATAATCATAATATTCAATATTGAGGTGAAGGAAATAGAAATCAAGGAATATTCAGCACATCAGTCTCTCAAATTCGATCCTAATCACAGAATCCTGTTCATCCATGGAATTGACGACAAGCCTGGTTCCGTAGGTACATCTATGTAGGTAATTGAAATATAATTATACTAGTGACATTCTTATATCCATTATCCTCTAGTCCATGTCATGCTCCGTGCGTCCCCTTTACTTACAATGCTTCAAATTGACAAAACGCTAACCAAGTGAAAATCTTGTATCCGTAATTATGGATTGCATATCAGGCAAATATAGAACGTTAAAAAATGAAGGAACGTTTATAAATTAAAATTTCCGCTAACATATTCATGCAGCGTTATACCTGGTAATAACAATAACCTAGGGTAAAATATCTATCTACGTAGATTCCAATAAAACAAGTCAGGACTATTTTGAAAGGAACCCCATTTTTGTATTAATTACTAAAAACATGAACACATAACTCAAAATAACACTTTAAATTTTCAAGAAAACTTCAACAAATTATTATACAAAATATAAAAGAACCAACAACATGTTTGGTGAAAATAAATAAGTAACATCAAAATACAATTCCCTTATAAGTAAAATAAATTCAGCTCAGGTGCCTGTTTTAAGGAGAGACGCGATTCCAACCATTATCTTATAACCTTCAGTCTTCGACTTCAACTCTAGTTTCTAGTTGTATTGAAACCCATTCCAGTTGCATGGCAGTATTCATTCACTGTTGATCCGAATCGAAATAACTGAATCTTTTGAAGCCAGTCTGAGGATGTTTGAGCCAATGCCAGATTCGATTTTCTTGTGGACCGGGCAGAGACTTTAGCAGTGGTCCGATGGCTACAGAATTCTGATACATTTTATTCTGATTCTCAATTGGACAGCTGTCCATAGGGTCATCTGAGTTAGACGAAATGGAGACCATTCCACTGCTGGAGCTGCGTGGAATAGTTCTCTGACTCGAACCGGAGGGCTGATAACATTCAGCAGTGACAAAGTGTGGCTCATCCTGTGCAGGAGTGGAAGGTTCGGACTTACTATATCTGTAGAACGGGTCCAAAGGTGTTCCGATTTTCCGGGCAAGATCCTCAGTTCGGCGTCTGAATACCGGACGCACAGTTTTGTTCCCAAACTCATCCTCGTACTCGAAATTCATGGAGACAGTTAGACGGGGCATTGGCTCTGACGAGTTGGGCTCGCCAGGAATTTCGTTGATACTAACAACGGGTTTCGGAGAGTTATAGTACGCGTTGCTCCGAAATTCGTTCTCACTGGCTGAATCCGTGTCGGTGTCGGCAAATTCATCTTCCTCGGCTGTATCAGTAACGGATTTCTGAACCAGGCCCAACGTGCTGTCAAGATCGTCTTCGTCTGTAGTCTCATTCTGGCTTGGCTCCGTGCTCGAGTCACTCCCAAGATCTTCATCCCGTCCCACAGGATCTTCATTTTCCAAATTCTCATTCACAATGGAACTTTTCTGATTTTGAGGGAATGTTGTGGAAGAAACTGCGCTCTCGAGATTCCTTGATCCCGTGAAACCATAACTACAGTTGTTCCAGGATTGCGAGTATACATTCTCTGACAAATTGAAAATTCAGACAAATAAGCATGATGTTGTGAATACTTATTTACTAATTTTAAAAATAAAACGGGGAAATTAAAGCAAAATTACCGCATGCTTTGCGTCCACTTCCCACTGTAAAGCCGTAAAGAGGGTGTGATAAGGGCGAATAGGGTCCAGAATAATTCCTAATGGTCTCCAGAGATTCGGACATTGGTCCAATGTTCGTCTTTGATTTCAACGGACTGCGAAGCTCTCCTCCGTAAAGATGCCTAAGATTCTGTCCGGGCTTTGGTCGGCTTGGAGTAGTGGGTGTATCTACTCTCATTCTCTTGTTCCTATTCGGCGGAGTAGTCAAATTAGACGGTGAATATCTGAGTCCCTGTTGATTTAGAACAAATTGATAATGAGTGTACAGCTAACAACCCAAATCGTTACGCAGCTTTATAATCGTATGTATACACTAACACCAACTGTATGAGCTGGAGGTGAAGTTGGAGGCTGAGGGACGGAAGTATATCCAAGCTGACGCTTCGGTGTTCCACTGGATATTTTGGGCGGTGTGGCAAGCATGTC
This sequence comes from Ceratophysella sigillata, assembly GCA_034693865.1. Taxonomy (NCBI): domain Eukaryota; kingdom Metazoa; phylum Arthropoda; class Collembola; order Poduromorpha; family Hypogastruridae; genus Ceratophysella; species Ceratophysella sigillata. The sequence continues at coordinate 15,602 of JAQFXY010000428.1, read as the reverse complement.
TTGATAATAGTAATATCCTCTCTTAGCCCTTTGCAGCCTGATCTTCATCTCGGGATCGCTCCCAAGCTTCACTTTCATTATGACAGTTAGTAGATGGATATTGGATCTAATTACAATTGGTCGGTGTAGTAGTTGTCAATCTTGAACTCTTCACTCACTGGTGTACTAAAAAAACGTGAAGGTCACCGGAGCGGAATGATTGCTGTCTGTAAAGAAATAGAAGAAAAACAATAAAGATTAATATATTCCAACTCCAACACGTCAATGAGACAAGGAGTTCAGAGTCCATGGAACAATTGGTTCCCACGCATCTGCTACAGTGGAATTGCTGAGGATGATTGCAAAATAGAATTTGATAGGCATCGGAATGTAAAATTGTCATACGTGATACGGTAACCTGTTTACTAAAAGTAGAAGTGCGAATATTCTCAACTACATGCCTAGACATGAATCAAATGTCAACGGTCAGGTTTATTTGCATAGATGCTTAGTAACGTCGCATATAAACCTGAGTTACGTGCGAGTCTGTGTGACGCTGAACCGGCTAGATCATAGGGGTGGGTCTGTTGTAAATACTTCAATAGATCAACCTTGCTGTAGCTCAAATGTCAAAATAGTATATTTCATGTTTATGTTTTTTATATGATTTTTGGAGAAAATTGTATTTTTCCGAACTTCAAGTTGGATTTATCTCCATTTTCTACATTAAAAATATCGGAATATTATGTTTAACAAAACCCATAGGCATATGAAATGAATGCTATGAATGTCATAAATATCCGCACACATTTCTCCTCACCTACTCAATATTCTTGAGTTTGGCTTCCTATTATGTACGCTACATTACATATATGTAGAAGCAAGTTTAAATCAGTCTTTCAAAACGTGGAGTCCAATGTTCAACATCAACAAAAGGAAGAAACAATTGGCAAGTTTTATACGTGATACGAAGAATGTTAAAACAATAGTATTGCAGGATGCTATTTATAACTTTTTGGTATAATTTGTTTAGTTAAATTGTTAGATTTGTTCTGAATCAACCAACATAGGACTTGCAAATTGCTGTAATGATTTTATTTTATACATTCTGCACATCTCACAGGCTACTCTGACCTGTGACTAGGTTATACTATACTACTTATAGTCAAGTCACCCTGAAACCTGCAGTGATCGGAGCTTTGCTGTCACATACGAACACTAAGAAGACTAAGGGAAAGGTGTTCTGTGATTAAGTTCCCGAGAAAAAGGTTCCTAAAAAAAGTTTGTATAATTAAATCACTTTTGACTAACATCAACGAAGTTCACGATTTCACGACATCCTACGATATGCTACGTTAACCTAACAGCTGAACGCATCCTGAAGCCTGACCACAATTTACAAGTTGAGGTCAAAAGAATAAAAATGAAACGTTTCAATGGGATTTTTCGGGGGATCTTTTCCGACATAACAGATAACCATATCGCAGGGAACTGTTGCGTTCCCAAGTAAAACGATAATAAGGTGCAATGTGCTACTGTCACAAAGATTTTATCTGTGTATGCTTGATCCACAGCCCGTCTGATATTTTTTGAAGAATCTGTTTTGAAATTAAGACCTTTCTGGCGTCCTGCCTGATCACTGCACGGAATTGTAACTAAAACACTCAATTAATAATAACAGTGGCAATGACCGATGATTGAGCAAGCAATCAACTAACAAATTATGTTATATAAGACCATCCAGTGCAGCCCAGTAGTAAGATACAAAATCTTCGAGTTACGCTGAAGCTTGGCATGAAATAGGAACAGTGAATATCATATAATAATTTCTGAGAAATAAGCAAATAGCCAATTTTATGTACTCACTAGGATTTAAAACCCTGTTAGGCTGCATACACATGCTAATATTTACAAGGCATAGGCTTATAGGTTATTCTACTCAGCTAACAATGCTCGTGAGTTGAATATATATATAATCCTGATGGATTATTAAGAATACATTTTCCGCAAACGGGGCATATTCCTATGTGTAATAAAAATATGTGAAACAAATTCGCAAAAAAAACCTTGCGGTTGGCTACATTACCAAGCTAATGATAATGAGTAACTTTGTGTTTAAGTTGGAATAAGTCCTGCTGTACTATTTTTAATTCAAATATTTAGGAATTGGCTATTTTCCGAAAATTCCTGACTTTCGCTCAGACCGAGGGTAACCCCTACCCGCTACGTCAGAGAGCCCGAGATGAATAAGTTCACTCGTCATTCGACAGGATTGGAATACTCTGCAAACCATGGCCCACACAATAGAAATCCGTAACGCGTGTCAATCCCAATATCATTAGTACTTACTTGCAACTTATCTCCACAAAAAACTAAAATACATACACAGCAGAACTTCCCACAGCGGCTGTTCACACGAGCCGTTTACGCACTCTATCCGACTATCGAACTCGGATGTGATAATGGCTCCAGTGACATAATGATAATTGGAGTAACACGTGCCATGCACCTTCATAACTGACTTCCCAGTGTGTGGGAAGCAAGTCTGGAAAGGAAAAGCCTACACTATTCATGTCCCGTAGGACGAGTCCATGCAAGAGAAAGGCTTCTCCTCCTTTGCTCCTTCCCGCCACTCCGGTTCAAAGAACCTTGGACATTGGACAGGAGCGGGGCTGACATTGGATAGGATACCCCAATAACCTCCAACCACAGAGAGGAGTTGACTGACAGACCCGGGTGCAGCGCCTCCGCATTGGCCAAGAACCGAGGGGCTCCGCTCAGAGCACCGCCCATCCTCCCTTAATCTCCTTAAATTATTGTGCATTGTGCATGGTTCCTCGCATTACTGTCTTCTTCGCCTAAAATTCAACTTACTCGCTAAAAGTCTATAATTAACTAATTACAATTTGCATAACTGCAAATAATTTCTAAACAAAGATCGAGACTTTTCGACTGACGAAAAAAGGCTACAAGTGCGGAGAGGCAATTATGTACAAATTAAATCTTTCGTTTTACATTTTACTACAAATTCTTATCGTTTAAATCGCTTGACAATTGAAATCTACGCGATAATCATTTAATCATAAACGAAGATTAAAGCTATAAGTAAGGCCGACGGGTGTGGTTGGGTTTGGAATCTAACTATTTTTCCAAGAAATTAAAAATAATGTAGGCCGAAAGGTCGTTGAATTCTTAATTCCAAGAAGCACTTATTTATATTTACTTCATGTTTAAGTTACCTAAATCTTATTTTGCTCTAAGTACCACATCAACTGTTATTAATTAAGTTGAACCTGTATGACATACTCTTATTATGGATGCAAGTAAAAGTACCACTTACGATTGGTGATTGGAGAAAGGATGAAAGTGAAAATTCTTTGCCTTTGAACCAGAATAAATGGAGCAATGAACCAACTAGTCTCTAGGTCGTAGCCGACTTTCCTCAAGGTCAACCCAAACCAAAGCTCGTGGTTGGATGAAAAATGTGTACATACCTCGATCTTATTTTGGGGAAAAGCCTATAAAATAATTTCTACAGAACACAAATCCAACTCCTTTTGTTTTTGTTACTTACAATTCTGTACACGCTTCATGGGCAGACTAACCTGGCAACCCGTTTTAATTAGGCTTATTTATTCAATCAAAATACAAAATGCTCTATTCTACAGTATTCAGTATTTTATGCCACTACAAAAAAAGCTTCAGGTGTGGTCCTGCTTGCAACGCAGAAAACATCTGACCTCTGACGGGTACCTGGGCGAGTCGGCTCCGTTTCGTGTCATTGTAATGGTTGATTTGATATTTAGTGATCACAAGATATGAGCTAGGTTAAGAATGGATGCTGCTGGGAGCCAGCAACTACTGTCACGGTGCGGCATGCAAGATAATTGTCTTGAGATGAGCCGGTGCCGTGCCCGTGTATCATGGTAATATAATATGCATGAGCGCCCGAGACGTAGAGCCGGATGGAATGCATACAGGTAAAAAGCCAGGACACAAGACCAGAACCTACAGTAGTAGTAATTGACTTAAACATTTGCTTACGGCAGGTTTGATGGAGAGAGTTGGGTTTGAGGTCTGGAAGGGTCACTTGTCACTCGTTGCGATGGTGCTGCAGAAGAGGAGCTCGTGTAGGGCTCGAGCAAAGTGGTCAGTCAGATTGCGGAGTGTTCCAGCGGAAATGGGCTGACTGGAAAGTGGAACTAAGGCCAAGGACAAAAGAGCCAAGAGAACCAAGCACCTTCTCTTCCGACACCTCACCACAGAATGAGCTCTTGCTGGCCTGGCTCCTTTTCCCTGTCAAAAACTCAAAAAATTGAGCAAGGCAAGAAGCTCGACGAGGAGAGACTCTGCGTCTCGGCTCTGCTCTGCTGCTCCTCGGCTCTGCCTGCCGCCCTCACCGGGCCTCGCTGCTTTTAAAGTGAAAAGAGAGGGATTGATTGGTGGGTGTGGGCAGGAGGAATATGGGCCAGGGTTCTACGGGCACTTTTTGCCCAACAAATCCAGCTTTTGCCACCAGAAAGACCATTTTGGCAGAAGGAAGGAGTTGACTTCCAGCATCACCTCCGATTGGTTGCATTATTTCAGTAAGGTTATTTTACTCGGAAACCCGGGTGTTTCAATAATTCGGATTATGTTAGATTAGGCCAAGACTTAGTAGGTATGGCTTTTACTAAACATGAAACTCTGTTGGAGGCGACAGTGTTGGAACTGACAATGTGCTCGGAGGTTAAAAGCCAAAGTTCAAGCATATTCGCTCCTGCGACCCATTTTCGTTGCCACCATAATCCAGTACGTGACTGTAACCTGAGATTTCCACTTCGTACTGCAGCATATCCATTGTTTTCCAATGTTAGAAAAGAAAAGAAGAAATTGGCTCCATTGTCACCTCCACCATTATTTTATAAGTATTCGGGGGCTTGTATGTATGGTATGTTTCGACGACATTTTGCTTAAAGTTTGTCACCTGATTAAAAATGACCAAAAGTAAAACGTATACAGACGCATGAGCTAGCTTTGTAGGAAAAATTCAAATAATTCTGGAGGCGACAGTAGGCCCCATTTCCATTTCAACCGCAAATAACAAACTACTTACACATTTACTTCGCGAGGCCGACCACCACGTCAGAGACTGTAAGGTTGTAATTACATAACCAGTATACCTTTCATGCCTTCCTTGACGTTTGGCATGGACAACATAATTAAATAATATGATGTAGCATCAAACAACAACAGCATTGTGAATTGTACTAATAAAATAAACGACTAAATCTTGTGATCAGCTTTTGCTAAAAGGTGGCATGTGACAAGCCAATCTGCCATTAAATGAATTTGAGGATTTTATGGAACAACCTACTAATAGACTTATCGTGTAATGAAATGAATCAAACAAACCAGCGTGGAACAAGTAAACACATGTTTGATCTCCACGCTAAAAATAGTCTTAAATAGGTGTATTATATCAGGGTCAATTGCTACTCGAAGCTAGTGCTAGATCATGTGAGTTTTTCTTCCTTATAAATTGTCATCAACATAAAATCTCCAGCTGAATAAGTTCGATTTAGAATTTATGGAGAGAACCAGTAGCAGGCATCCCTGTTTCCGAGAAACGAGCTCTGAACTCTCACGCTCTGTCTCGTGTACTCGTGTCTCGTCTCTGTCTGGAAGTCCAGAAGATTTCCGGCCTTTTTTCTATTGAGTAGAAGAAACCGTCTCAAACCCCGGAATACGAAAACAGAACAGTAGCAAGTGAGGCAGGAGGAGTAGGAACGTAGTTTCAGCATTTCCCTTTCTACCACTACATCGTACATCGTGCATTCCAGCAGGAGCACAAAAACTTGTTGTGGTGATGAGCTCCATGCGAAAAGCTCTGTCTGGGGAAGTGCTCTGTCTGGCCTGGGCTACAGCTCAGCAGCAACATCAACAACGTCTCGCCGCGCTCAAGTATATTATTGATGTCTAGGTCACGTCCTTATTGTTGTCTGGAATGCAGGAGTATTTACTCAGTTCTGGCTTCCTCTTCGCATAGAATTAGCAAATGTGCGCCACACTCGTTATTGATTGCACAAATAATTAAATCCGGTTTAATGTTTTCCCAAATGCATGAAAATGGAAAAAAGGTGCTAATACGTAATATGCCTCAAGCACGCTTCAATTAAATTATACATAGTAATAAATCCTCTAAACATAAACCCCTGTCCTTTAGACCTCTTCACTCAATGCAGTAGTGCAGTCATGATGTTGAGGCTACGGTATGAGGTTTTTTGCCCTGAAGTGAACCGGCTACCATACCGGGAGGAAGTACATTTACACACATTTTAATATATGTGCAATGATCAAATCAAAATACTTGATCCTACCTTTTGTCTCAAATAATTGTAACTTGTGCAATAGCCTTCACAACCTGCTTACTCACGCGTATAATTTTTGGGTTAACAAAATACGCAAGTTCAACTAATTAGAGCAACCTAATTTAATTCAATAGAGCTACGAACTTGAGCTCTGTAATTGTATAATGTTGGGTTGTACGCTAAAACGCTTGACAGCCAGACGACGCGTCATCCATCAAGTCACTTTTTATCGCGGAGCGTCAACCTGTAAACAAAATAGAGAAAAGCACGCCCTCTGATCTGACTCTGCCTGACAGACAAACCTCGTTCTTGCAATGTGAAAGCTCAGGAATAATTGTCTCGTTTTCGTTCTTCCAACTAAACTGGCGGTTGAGGAAACGGGTCATCAACTCGCCCGCTCCGGTGGTGATAAGGCTATATGCCTCAAAACTGATGAAAATCCTAAACGCCATGAAATGCGGCGTCTCCATTTTCGACAGACGTATTTTCATGTGCATATTCAAATTAGTTTGCACAATGCTTATGCTATAATCTAGTCAAATACAGAATACAGAGCAGATATCCAAATTATTTTTTCAACGAAAGGCTCAATTTCACGCAGCCTATTGTCTGGAATCTACATATGTATGTAGAAGCCAATACGTTTATAGTGCACACCTTACAATATTCAAGCACCTATTATGCCTACCTACAGCTTTTCATTTAGTTTCCGTACCTCAGCATTGTGTAACCAAATAAAACATATTTTTATTGCGACTTCTACGATTTTGTGTTGCGTGCCTTAATTAATTTGTACGGGTGCATAATTGCAACTTCCAATTGTGTGACCCCATTTGGAGGAACTAAAAGAATATCTTACAAAACATTCAGAAACACCTGGGAATGTGAAGCCCTGGGATGGACCATAGTTTCTAACAAAGTCGCAACTTGATACCCGATGCTAAAGCCTCATATTTATACCCTCGAACTAAATAATTAGCACACAAGCACAATCACTACTGTTGTAGTACCGCCTAGCTAAGAAAGGTATACAAAAATGCTTTCATGTCATATACGCCGCAACAATATGCGCCACAGCAATATGCGCCTAGCCAATATTCGCCAAAAGTCATATGCACCACACTGCAATATGCACCACACGTCAAATGCGCCACATTCAATATGCGCCAAATTATCCGTAAACTATAGCGCATATGCTGCATACTGTATTCATCGAATACTTTGTGGTTTATACAATTGAAAGATCTAACCTTGCGTTAACCTAACCTAAACTAGCCTTACCTGAACCACACTTTATAGAGTATTACATATGGAGGTATATATTATTTATAATGTAGTAAGCATTAAACTAAACTCATTGATACTTGAACTATTGGATTTTTGTTTTGGCGCATATTGAAAAAGGCGCATATTGACGTGGCGCATATGACCTGCTTCCTGCAAAAACACAACACAAACACCTATGCTGGTAAGTCTTGTTCTAAAATTCCAATAAAAAAAATAACTCATGCAATTAATGATTTCGACTAATATGTTGGCTGAAAATGTGATCTAATATCCAAGAATGATCGTTTTGTCAACCATTATACTGGCAAGAAGTTTTAAAAAATATTTCACCTTTCTACTTGGTTGAAACAATAAAATAAAGCAGTAATAGGCCAATCAAAATAGGCTATGCAATTCGAAAGTATAGATTACGTAGAACCTGACCTACAATGTGTATTTAAGTGGGAATGTGGAACAAGCGTATTTCTTCATAATCAGTTCAGGTTATTTAATTAATTAATTGCTTATTGCTTGAAGTAGCGAAGCTGATACCTACTGTCACCTCACCTCCAGTGTTAACTCCGTTATTGTTTGATAATTTCAGATAGGTTGTATTAGGTTTACGCTTATTTATCCATCTATTCAACCCAAAAGGAATTAGAGAATTACAGAGATACATCTTAAAGACTTGTTTTTTTGCCCATTAGAAAACACGTCTTGAACATAACTAAAAACATTTATTGCCCATACGTACAGGTTTGGCTAGAGTCCCACATGTATGTTTGCCCATTTATATTCAGGTGCTTTCCATAAATTAACGTGTTTTCCACCCTTAAGTAAATTATGGAAGTAATGTTTTTACTAAACTAAAGATAAATAATATGGAGCCTGCACACTGCACAGTGCACCACGTACGCAACTATACATAGAATAAACTCGTATATCAGGTGAGACTACGATACAATGAAAAGAAATGAAACCAGTTAAAAACCAGGTAAATATTTAAAATTCACTAAAATGAAGAAAAATCGAAACTGTCGATACGTACAAAGAATTAATGAAACAATGACCAACCCGGCTTTAGATAAAACTGAAGCGACGATTCAACCGAGAGAAAACTTAAATTAACCTATCTTTCGGTCAAACTAAGAATCTTAATTAAAAAGGCAATGATCGATTAGCGGTATAATAAAATTTCTGCGCGTAAAGTACGTTTCAATAGTTTAGTTTTAATTAGAAGGTGCATTGGCGCATATAGCGTACACTACACACCAATAGCGTCCATACTACAATAGCGTCCACACTAATAGCGTCCACACTACAATAGCGTCCACACCAATAGTGTCCACACACCAATAGCGTCCACACCAATAGCGTACACAACACATGACATGAGCATGAAACTCAACGCTGGCGCGGCGTGGGCAGAAGATGCACAAAATAAAACTATTTCATCCTTTTGTTAAAACCCACAGGTTTAATTATACGTGGCATTTGCAGGCAGACACAGACAGGATTATGATAACTAGATACATTCCGCTTCTATGTATCTAGTACTACTAGTACTACTAGTAGTAGTAGTAGTAGTAGTAGTACGGCATTGAGGCGACGACGGCATACATAGATTAAAAATAAAACTGTGATTATTGGAGCAGCTGGAAAAGGCGATTGATTGTAAGTAAAATTGTGATAACAGGAATTAAGATAAGCACAGGTGTACTGATTTTTAAATTAAATATAGGCAATAGCTACATATATAGGACTCAACCCGGTTTTAGTTATAGGCAAAATTAGTTTCATAAAAGGTAAAAAATTGGAGCTCTTCTAAATAAATCACTGAATAAATCACTTCGTGTACAAAATTATATGTATATTTTATATTTCCGAGGTTAGTATTATTTTTACATAAGGCTAATAACAAGGAGTAATGGAAATTGTAACAACGTTTTAATCTTTAGAATAAATAAATAAGACTACCGAAAAACGCGGAGTTGAATTAATTTTAATATAGCTCGAATTAATCTTAATCAAACAGCGACGTGGAAGCGGCTTAATTGATTGATTGATTGATTAACTTTTATTTCAGTGTCAGAAATGGGTTGCAGCACAAGTTTAACAAATGGCAGGAAAGCCGAGTGACTTATTCAAGCTGGTTTCCGCCCGTAGACACTTTGACGGAGATACGCTGTTGGTTGCTCTTGATTTAATAAATTGAATGAAGTGGCTCGAATAAGCAGCTCCAAATATAGAATAAGTTGATTGACTTACAGTATTTGGACACTTATTTAAAGTTTAACCGAATTCACAAGACGTCTAATGTAGTATAATTAATTTAGGTAAAAAACAGGAATTTTAAAAACGGTTATTAAATTAGAAATGGGAAATTCTTGAGAGAACTATGTTTTCTAACCTAACCCGTCCTTTTTAAAGGAGTCGATTGTACTGTCACTGCGAATTCCCATTTTAGAAGATCGCTCCAAGCAGTAACTGTGCTGTAATGAACGGATTTTTTGAAAGTCTCTGAAGAATGTCAATGGATACTAAGCAGGGGCAAAGATTTAGAATTTCGTGTATTTCTGGAAAACGTGAACATGTTTCGAAGTCCTGGAACATCCGCATTGAAAAAACAGAACGCATTCTTGACAAGTGTCCAGTTAACACGTTCACGTACACTTAACATTTCAAATCTTAGTAGAAGATGATTGAGATTGGGCTGATGACTTTATCTCAAGGAACTGGATCTAGGGCATTTTTGGGGCAATGAGCGTGAGTATAATAGCTCTGCTGATCAGTTTCTGCTAAAATATATCTTAGAGCTGTAGTCTTGAATTGTTTTTATTGATGTTTTCCGTGATATGCTCAAATTACGTAATACGCACGTCGAAAATTGATATCATTTTTGTCCTTCAGTTCTCTGCTCTGTTGCGGTATGAAATTATCTGATCCTGATCACGATCATATAGCATTGGCACATGATCAATTATTTATTTTGGCAGCATTGAGTCGAAATCACAAAATCCTGCTTTTGAATTCCAATATTTCGAAATACAAGAGGGATAATCGATTAATCGATTAACAATTAGATACTTATCAATTAGTTACATATTTGGTTGCTGAATGCCGGAAGATGTACCTATAATAGATCAAGATGGAAATAAAGGCATTTTTGCATGATTTGTGAATTCGGTTCAGTAAACTGTGAAATATTTCACAAATACCGAAAACCTTAAGCAGTCAGTCATTGAAGCATTAGGCCAAAACCTTATAGGAGAAATCCTCGGGTTCAGATGCAGCAGCTTCTACAGCAAACAAATATCCGTACTGAAGATTTAAGTACATAGGCATATAACACCATCCAAAAATGTTTAATTGCTAATTGCAATAATTCAGCCCGCGTCAGTCACAGTTCACAGTAGACACATCGCTTTCGTCTGACACCTTGAACTCGATACCCAACCCACCCAGACGAGACGCAAGAGCCAGACAGAATCGGCATCGGGTTCGGATTCGACAAAGTTGTAAAAACTGATTCCACGACAATTCCTAAACGGACAATTCATAGTGTGACGATTCATAGCACCCAATTTGTAGTCGACCGAATTAGTAGCCAACCCAATTGGCAGTCGACCCAATTCAAAATCAACCCAATTCTTAGTCGTGACAGTTCAGAGTCGGTCCATTTCATAGTCGGCTTAATTCATAGTCAACCCAATTCATACACGACCCAATTCACTGCCCAAAAATATATTGTTATTATTAAGAGTTGGATTCTGATCCAACACCTAAAAAATGAAATCAAATCCTAGAGAATTCTAGTAAAAGATCAATAAGTTTTTTTTAATATTCGGTTTCCAATCAATTTTTAACGAAGTAGAAATGCTGATACTATGAAACGTCACGCTGTGAACTGTCCCGCTACGGATTGTCGCGACTATGAATGACAAATAAAATGATCATGTTTCTAAGCATTTTTACCGAAATATTCCCACACTCTACGAATGAACGCTATCGTCTTAAGATGCGTTGTATTTATATGTTAACAGGATACTCTTGTCTTTTGGTAAGTATGTCTATATAAATAACTAAATTCGCAATATTTCGAGCACGTTGAAGCCTTAATATGTAATTTACTTTGAGTTACTACCATTTCTCGGTCGAAGGAAAGAACAAAGACTATGTTGACTAAAAATTCAACTGGAGGAATACCATATCATCTTACCCTTTGTATATGTTACACAATGAGATTTTAATTGCAATTGTTTATGTTCAAAAATTGTTTCGTTCATTCCAAGAAAGCATCTTGCGATGTGAATTCGAGCATGAGTCATTTATATTTTTATATATCTCATGGAATATGCGATCGGGTGCAATTCTCAAAGCCAGCCAGCCGATCGAATGACAAGACAATCATAGACTATAACGAGCAAAATCATTCCGTGTTATACCAATATGTATGTAAATTGTAAATATACATATATTTCTGGCAGGTTCTGCTTACTCCTTCTGGCAAAATGAATTTCAAGATCTGACTCGGTAACACTTTTTGTAACAGCAGAAAGTGCGATAACAGAGAGACGCCTTATAAACTAAACAATGAAATATGGCTTATTCAATTAGTAAATGTAAATGTATCAATTACTTAAATCAATCACAATCTGACAACCTGCAATCTTGTTTCTATACGAAGTTTTTATTGTGCTTCGGATAGGTTGTTCAATTAAATACAATATTTGCGGGCTTAAACTTAAAACACAATTTTATACACATTTACGTACAATTAGTAGCTAGCTCATTTACATTAATCAATGCTTGGCAATGATTCCTAGGCCCGCTAGTAGTTAATATACGTCTTCCTGTCTTCCAGGCTTTGTTTTAAAAATTACCAGATTGTTGTAAGAATTACAGCCAATAACGAAATGCGATGATAAATCACGAATCGAGAGTAGTTGTAATCACTCGTCACACCAGCTTGGCATATCTTGTGACAAAGTGCTTCGCAATGTCAATAATCCAAGCCTAAAGCCTACTATGCGGCAAATTATTGCATTTCGTGCTCAGAACCTGACACCTGAAGCTGACCAATTTGTGGAATCGAGAATCTCCGTCAGTCCAAATTACTTAACAAAGTAAGGGACATTTTACGTAGTACTTAAATAAGTCTGTATATCTAATCTATGAACCAACCGTAAGTAGCAGTAATTTTAAAGGAAATATAATGAAACGAGGTTACCCGATCTACGATCCGGGGGAAAGCTCAAAGGTCAATGAAAACATTCCCACGCGATGACCCCAAAAATTAGCAAAATTTTAAGATAATGGTCATCCAAATCGGTTTAGTACTTTCGGAGGAATTGAGTGGTAAGTAGTGATGGGACGAATAGTGGTATTCGGCCATTTGCCGAATAACGAATATTCGGCATATTCGGCCATTTGCATTTGCCGAATACCGAATATACGGCCGAATATTCGGCCGAATACCGAATTTACTTCATGTGAGGTATCTATAGAAACGCTGCGAGATCAGCTTTAAACGTATACTATGCGCATTACCCGTATGCAATTATGATAGATAGTATCATATTGTATGGAAGCATTTCATGGGTAGTTTAAACGCTGTTTTGTAGTAAACGTACACTTCCGTTGCTTGCATACTTGCCTACTCATATTGCATACTATTTACGTACGCTGAGTTGAGTTCTGACCTGAGTGCGATACTTACTTGTACTCATCTATATGAAAATAAATAATGAATAAAATGTGGTTGACAAATAGTATTCGCACCTGAAAATGAAAAGATCATTACGCTTACGCAGCAAACCTAACCTAATTTCCCGTTTTATTCTTTATAATTGGTTACGTGGACAGAATTTTTTATTTACCAAGTTGACGTTATTAAGTTCTTAGTCTAGTTTAGTGAAGTATTGCTCGGGTTTTCTTTCTATTGATACTGAAAAACTTCACAACCAACTGATTGAATTGTATTCTAACACAAACATTTGTAATTAAATAACTTTTTATGTGTTTTCCTGCAATTTAGTGTGTATTACGTATTCAGGTTGATCGCTCGAGCACGCCAGATGTATTGATATTGTTTACGTAATTATATTAATATTCGGCCCTCAAGCCGAATATTCGGCCGAATAGTGAAATCAAAATTGCCGAATACGAATATTCGGTATTCGGCCGAATATATGCCGAATATTCGGCGCGCCGAATATTCGTCCCATCACTAGTGGTAAGTTTTTTTTAACCCTTGCGCCACTTGGGGGTCAAATTAAGGGTAATATACGTCAAGATTGTACTCCCAATGATTCATACACCCGTAGGTACACGAATCGAAAATAAAAAAGCGGGTATATTTTTTACCCTTAGGCGCCCTGGAGGTCCAATTAAGGGTCAATTGAAGCCAAGACGATGTTCTTCGTAATTTTGACACCCGTAGCTACTCGAATCGAGAACAAAACCTCAAGGTCACATTTTGACCTCCTGGGGTCAAACGAAGGGTCATCTAGGGGTCACAATGGTATGGTTGTAATCTGTAGGTCATATGCTTTCATATGATATGCAACTTCAAAAATAAGTGCTAAAACTTGACCCATGGTTGACCCAGTTTCAATTTTCCGGGCGTCATAGGTCAACTAAAACCCCCCTACGGACTGCCCCCAAAAATTATCAAAATTTTAAACTATTGGCCTGTAGTTTCGGAGGAGATAGAGAACATCCAGACAAAGTAACGATTTTATGTAAAGGGATTGAAGCTTTTCTGTGAAAAAGTTTGAAGGGACGTAAAACGTGACCCAACGTCAGAACAATGTATAGTGTATGATCTGTTATTTGTCAGTTAAGTTTAACGTATTGAAGCACAACCTAGCTACGAGGAATGTTTTGAAAGTCTTGATCCTGAACACGAACGAACTTTAGAACTTTTAAAAATCGTCCATACAACTTGCGAGGAGCTTTTAGCTCCTATATATTTACAGGTCAGGTGCAGCCTTTTTGAACAATCTTTGAATGTTGATCAATACGTGAACGCAACAGTTTGACTTGTAAGAAATACACATACTTTATCCTATTGTTACATAATTATTGGATCGATCGTTCGCATATCTGTGGTAGACGTAGTGCACTTTATTTTCTAGGTTTGATCGGTTCATTTTAATTTCCAAAATAGTTTAAACTTCAATCAAACGTGAATTATATCATAATTCATAATGAATGATTCTCGTCTCAATTTCGGTTCATGTTCATATCATTATCCATGATGTTTGATGTGGTTTGTGTATGTATGAGCAGACAATTTCTGGTCTGTGGTAGATATGTATGTAATCCAGGGTGAGGTTAATGAGTACGGTCACCACCGCCACCTTCCATTTTCTGTATCCATCGTTCATACTTCATTCTCATTACATAATTTGCAAGGACTACGGAATGTCCAGAAAACACGTCCGTTCCCTTCCCAACTGAGGAATTAATTGGAACAAAATACATTTTCTCCTGATTCAAAGAATAACAAAAAAAAGAAGATCAAAACCACCACTCTTGATAATCATTATACCTATCGTGTATGGAAAAGTTGAACATATTCGATTGAAAAATTAAGAAATTACTAACAAGTTTGCAATTAATTAGAAACCATTTGGGTTTAAATACACTTTGTTTAACGTGGTTTTGTGGTGTATGTTGTAGTTAATCTTTATTTATACAAAAACTAATATTTTTATTTTGCCGAATGTTTGAAGGTGATTACAAATTGTTGAAGTACAATAAAATCGAAATTGAGGGGACATCTTAAACGAATTATGCCAAGTAAACGGAAACTAACTAGAATGTGAGGAGGGAGCAACAAGAAGGGAGGCGTGTTCTAGTAAAATACCGGTGAACGGTGATGGTCACTTCTTTTGCAATAATATTCGAAAAAGAAATCAATTTTTTTCGGGAAAACATTTTTCGACCAGCAAAAAATTGACTTCTCCAGCTAATCTTTTCATATGTATAGGTTAGGTTAGG
>JAQFXY010000427.1:0-28991 GCA_034693865.1 Ceratophysella sigillata | reverse complement strand
TTTTCTGACCTCCTCGTCAACTTTGGTGGCCAATTTCTTGGGCATTTTGACCAATATGACTACACACAAAAATTTACGCCCAAGAGGAGCCTTTGGGTAGTGAAATATTCAATTTTCAAATTTATCACGCGCTACCCTCAGATACGGGGAAATGAAGACGGTGGCCAAATAAACTGCGCCCGACCCTCTGTATATATTCCTCCTTCAGGGAACTAATGGCCGCTAATCGCAAGTCGAACTCCTTTAGTGCTTCTAATGTTATTTGTTTCTAGTTTTATTCTAGAGGAATATTAAAGGAAGCTTCCCGAACCATGCATTTATATTTAGATATGACAAACATTGCTCTCATGTAAATCAAATTACTAACGTCGATCGAGAATTAGATGGAATATTCCAATCAGCTCAAGTAGTTTATCGTTTGAAATCGTAAATAGTACATTGTCAAGTGCTAATTCGCTAATGCTAACTACTATTGAAATCCTAGAATTACTCGAGTATAACGAGCTTAATGATTCTGTGGTGTCTGTGTGTATCCTTCCTTCCTTCCATTCATCTATTTGTTCCAGGCTTTTTCTTCGTCCCCTGATCGATTATTCAGACGTTTTCAATCAGTACAGAAGTGGCATCTGCTTTGTTAATTAGTTTCAAGGGAACAATTGATCTCGCAATTTTCTGCCTCTATGCCCATCGTAAGAAACAATACTATCAGACTATCACCGACTGTCACATGCAAACTAGAAAAAAAGCCATACTCCTGCCCTGCGTTGTCTTCTTATCGATTTCAACACGGAGAACATGATTGACCTCAATAGAAAATGGCTCCCAAAGTAAGGATACAAAGCATATCTCAAGAAAACACTGAATAAAATGCACACAAAGACGCCGTACGTACCTGTGGTTTTCAAAAGCTTTAATTTACCATGTTGATAAATTACGCTGATCATTTGTTGAATAACTTAGAACAGAGCAGTTTCAAGTAGTCTGCAATACCACAACAGCTAAGCAAAACTCTTACCAAGAATTTACAAACGATACATTAAAACATTTAAGACAGATGCTCTTAAGCTACAACGAAACTCGTTTCACGGCTATTGTTTCAAAGCTGTTCAAGAGAATGCTTGGTAAAATCCAGTGAGGAGTTATTCAAACATGAAAACTTACGAATGTTGACAGTAGTCGCCGCATTATCTTGTGCCGCTGACTTTCCTAAAAGGAATAGCAAAGTTCCACCGAACCAAATTGAAAGCAAACTCGAGAATATGAATAACTTGTCCATTTTTCTCGACTACGTATGAGTTCCAAATTAAACCAGTGAAGAATGTTCCAAATAACAATTGATTACGCTTTGTCTCAAGCTGAAACTGGACATCAAAATAAAATGACAAGACTACGTCGGATTCAATACAATTAAGTGAAAGTACCTCTTTCCAGTGACAATAGTAGGCAAAGGTGTCGAATTCGGCTAGTCGACCGGAACCCACTTATCTTTAGTTGTGGGCGGATATAAAATTCTCAGACAAAGCTACTCAAGTGGTGCTTGTGTTGTGTTGACAAAGAATGGTCGGGCGAGTCTTTATGGACCTAAGATGGAGAGCCACTCATAGCTTTAGGCATTACAATAATTTAGTCCAGCTTGTTGAAAATACAGCTGCAGTGCCGGTTCTGTACTTATACCGTACAGAAAAATTTAAATAAAGATAAATCAATTTGGGAAAAATAAAGGTAACACGCCATGAATCCTCAGGAAGTGATCTGATGATAAGCTTAAATATGACAGCACCGAAATTAGTACACTGACCCTCGTACATATATAATCCGCTCAATTTTCCACACCTATTTTGTGTTAAAAGAAACCAGAATTAAAAAATAATACCAAAGTAGAGCCTGTTGAGCAATTAATATTAAACTCTAATGTTGCATGTTAGTTACAAAAACCAGGGCGCGTCGAATTGAATTTGTAGATGCAAATAAATCTGGGAATCCACCACATCCACTTCAGCGGATAATATTAATATTTCGACCGAATACCACATTATTCCATGCATATCATAGTCATATAGTAGTTTGACTGGCATAGCTGTATTCACCTATTTAAACGAGTAAAACCCAATTGTCGCAGTCGCTAATTGAGTAAAACAGGCTATAGAAAATGGAGTTCTTGCTAGTATTAATGGAGTATAATAAGGTTCTAAATGTGACTTGAAATGTGGTTTAATGTTTAGAATTAGATTGGGAGGTAGGTATGTAATAAGTGGCGAAATATGTAATACAGCTTATGTTGCTCAATTTAATTTTTCATATTTTATTATGCATTTTTGATAACATCTCTCCATAATAACTAAAACTTACACCGGATATCTTGTTGTATTCACGTTTGGAGTAAGAGTATGTTGGTGAGTTAATTAATACATTTAGCTGTTAGCTGTAAAATGCATTACTGATATTTTCCATTTTGTGGCTTGCAAATACAATCCAAAAATTAGTAGATCAATAAGGTTTCATTTTACAATCTCCTCTACCCGAAAGAGTTTACCAAGAATTTTCGACAGACGGCAATGCACCCGGTGGGCTAATGTAACAACAAAGAGTTAACCAATTCAGAATGACAACTTTTTAGAAAGAAGCTGATTCATTTGTGTTACGCTCAGAATCAAAATCAAGCCTCGCAATACTTACGTGCCATACTCCGTATTGAAATTCGTTTTGCCTGTGTCAAACGTCGAAGAAGCAAATGTCTTTTTTGGTGGAGGCAGGGCCATTTCAGTTCGTTGTTCCGTAGCGTAGCTGTTGCGGTTCCACCAGTATTCAAAGATGAGCGTGAAGCTAGCCATAAAAATTCCGACAAATATGACAACGAAGACACCACCTGCATTTAAAATAGTGCTTAACTTAATGGTGTAAGATTAAATATAGTGGCTCCAAACTCTAAGCTGTGAATCTGAAGCTTGAGAATTAAGTACGTTGCTCTCACTTCACTAGTAGTATCGATTCAATATTTATTCCCTGTAATTTGCTCTGTCGTTCCCACGCGATTTTGACTTATTAATTCTACACAAAACGCAATCACTAGCTCAAGGAAAAATTCAAATGAACGAATGTCAAAGTGGCGTTGAGTGGAAACAGGGTTGCAAGTTGCAAGATGCAACCGTCCTACAACAGTTCGTTTACAGGCAGTTTTTAATTCTCACCGATAAAGTATTAGCGTAATGTAAATCTTACCAATATTGTGAATACTGATTCCTTCAGACAGGTCTTCCTCCCGAGGACACTTCATCTTGAATTCTGGATGATTCCACCATTTGTCCTTCAGTTGTTCCAAGAAACGTTCATTCAAGAGTTTGAGGATTCTGTTCCAATTCACCAAGGATTTTATACGAAGGATCAATTTTACTGGTTGTTTACAATTTGGTAAACAATTTGTGAACAGTACACAGCATTTCGAGCGCGTGACTAAAAATCATGCCGTAATTGGGATTTGTACATTTCAAGCGTTGACAATTCAGAGAAGCAGTGAGCAATCAATTCACGCCATGTGACACGGAAAGCTAATGTTCACCTCTAAGTATCATGCAATTGGTGTTTGAGCAGTGAACCCTACTGCCGTGCTAAAGTCATAAAAACGGCTGTTTCGAAAATGCCACTATGACTTGTCGACCTGCTGCAGTAGAAAAGCCAAGAATAGTACACACAACCGATCGAAGCAATACTGACATCTAAGACTCAAAATTGCTGTAAAATGCATTTTTTATTATTTGAAATTCCTCGGAGATTATGCGAGGTTTGTTCCAATGTGTTATTAATTGTTGAAAATGCTCGTTTTCCTTACATATGAGAGAACGACTCTTTTAGCGGAGATCCCTTTTGAACCGCAATTGCGTAAGGTTTACGGGAAAATTCCTCGCCCTTTTCAACAAAATCACAAGTAACTGTCGTTTGCCATTTGACGTTGGTAGCCTCATCTGTGTTCATCGCATAGATATTGAAAATCAAATAGTAACAATTCATATTGAAAACATTAAACTTGATACCAACCAAAGTGAATGTATCGGAGTGTAATCAATAAGCTTTACCTATGAATGCGAAAGGGTCGGGAGTGCCTGAGGGGTCCGACTTGTTAATCCCTCTAACGCGATCCACAGCTTCCTCGAACGTTTTGGGTGGCAGATTTTCTATCATATTTTGCCAAAGTTTGGTGAACTTATCACTGACAGGATAGTCCCACACGGCGAGTTGTGACCTCTGAAAGTCATTCAGACTGTCGTCCAAGGTCATGTCTTTCCAAATTCTAGATAATGTTAATATCGGATAAGTAACGAAAATCAAATACGAACTGGAATGCAAATATGTAAACAGCTTACTCATAGAACTTGTGCTCAATGTGGGCCATTCGATCGAAGTAAATCCAAGCCGAGCTGTTTTCGAGCGGAGCGTACTGGACTTTGTACTGGATACTCAAGTCGCCCAAGGACTCAATGGGTTTATCCAATCGGGATACGGTTAAGAAGGCAGCCAAGTTAGCCGTGTACGAAGCAATGATAATGAAGCCAAATAACCACCACGTTGCAGCAACCAATCTACCAGATAAATTCTTCGGAGCTTCACCGCCACCCTGCAAAGTAAAGGAAAGCCCGTTTCAGTCAAGTCAAGACTGTTCTATCTAAATACAACATGTGAGTGAATTCGATGGTATATTCCCATTCTGCAAATTCACTTAGAACTAAATATTTAAAAATTACATAATAGTAGTGATCCAGTGTTTCAGTTACGAAGTTTTAATATTACTTATTATATCCACAACCACAAGTATAATGCGACCTACGTATGTCACATACCGATTACCTACATGGTAATGACATTGAATGCATTTTGCTTGTTTACTCCAGTCGGATTACAAAGAAATGGAAATGATACATGTTGTAATTATTTAACAAACCAGGTTAGGTTTTTCTGAAAAGCGAATAGACGAGTGTGTGAGTTATTTGAAGGATTAGGATAGCGGGAATTAGGAGTGTCCGAACTAAGAAATTTGGAAAAACGGAAGGAATGATTTGAAATTGTTCGTTATTAAGTCTGAACCGAAGCGTAAGAGCCTATGTTCTTTTTAATTCTGCTTTTGAGTTAATAAACTTTGACAGATTGTGTGAAACCGAGCTTGTGCTTCGCTTGACAAACCTGTGGTGTCAAGGAGGACATGCAGAACCAGAGACATTCCCTCAAAGTGAATTCCCGCTTCTCTTCATCTTCGTCATACTTTTCCCGATTGTTTTGGTAGCTGTAGGGACTCCAGCGGTCAAAGATCCACAACAGAAAGCTACAAAAATAATAAAAATATTATAAATAATAGTAAGACAGAAATGAGACAATAATAGTACAACAAATACAATCTCTGATGAAACTTATTGAGTCCAAGATGCACCAATATAATATAAATGCATACAAATAAGGTCAGTTTAACTAAGGCGTATGGGCAATAGCTATTTAGTTGTAAGTAAAGTAACTGGTACTATTTTTTAGCAAATCGCGATTAATAATTACCGTTCTTCATCAATTTTTATTGAGCACGGTAGAAAGTGTCTTCATTTATTAGTAGGATGCAATGGCAAACCATTATGGTCGAGAGTATTAGAAAATTTATGTAGAAAACACGAGAACTCCTTTGTTCCAAACCGTAAATTCGAAGTCGACTTATATTTTTGTTAATTTTTCTATCATTAGCATGCGTAAATACATGATTCGTAGTCTTGATTTGTGCTAACTGAAGTTAATTATTTAATTACATCAAAGTTTAAATAGATGTTTTACTTACTGAACGGATTATCCTATTTAGTTAACAAAGAGCGCTACTATCGGGCATAAAATCAGACTCTACCACAAGAAGGATGATAAATGGTGGCAAAAGTTCTGGTCAATAAATTCTGATGTGTTTCAGGCTGTTCCTGGCTTCAAACCTTTCATTGATTAGCATTAATTAGCATATCTTATATATTAACCTAATCAAACAGATGTAGCCTGGATACTGGCGTTCCTCAATTGATATTTAATAGTCAACACAACAGTGCTCAATAGTCGGTTCGCAAGTGGCGCTGATCAACTGACGTAAAATAAAAAGTAATACCAATAAAACTGAGCAAGCTGTTAAATGCGCAGCGTACTGCCAAATCTACTGAAAGTGTCATGTGCAAGAATAGGAACACACCTTGTAAACAGGAAGGCTGCTATAATGCACATCCACACATCATTCTCGAGTACAGTCAGGAATTTGAAAAGCGTGGCCGGAGTTTTGGGGCTTTTCATCATAATGGACATTCCAACAAGGTCGTAGAAGGGGACCGTGAAATCAACGACGTTCTCTCGCTCAGCCATCACCGACATGGCTCCAAGCGCAATATCTGCGTTCTATAGAATTTTTAGGTCATAAATGATAAATATTCCTTTCCCACTCAAACTCTACCAATTGAAAATTGAAACTTAATTTGAACTATAGTAGGGAACATTTATTCACAATACTTTCGTATAGGTAAGCTCAAGGCCTACGAATCCACTCGCTAAGGAACTCTGTAGATAGCAAATGGATCAAGTGAACTCTACTAAACTTACATTGTCCAGAAGCTCTTGAACCATGCCGTCCCACTTATCCCGGTCATTCATATATCCGTAACCCGATTTGACCTCTCGAATGGTAAACTTGAACTGAAAATCCTCCTGAATCTTGTTTAGTAAGTCAAGGCAGAATCCCCTGAAACAGTTTGCGTATTTTGAATCCTCTCTACAACCGTTTATTCTGATCACAAATGGTGCTTGCTAGACGTTTCAATGACAAATATAAGTACGATTAGCTAATATTGGTAAAATGTATTTACAAAGCCTTAATATTGAGTTTAATTAAACCTCGACTGTTACAATACGAAATACAGGTAAAGCTCTGTGGTCCTTCAAACTCCTTCCTTCCTTCATTTGAATAAGCTTCTGCTCTTCAACTCCAGCGTTCCAAATCCCAACATCCTCCGTTGTAGAACTTTTTGAAGTGCCAGAACCCTTATCGAAGATTAGGCGCTGAATTTTCATTTTGAAGTTTGGGTAATTTTTACCATTCCCGTCCAAGTTGTAGGCTCCCATGATGTTGTCTTTACCCGTAGCCTGGAAGGCTTTAATCAGGTTAAGGCTTATCGCCGGATAACGATAGTCTTGATTGGGGTTCCATTTAAGACAAGTATGATTTGAAATGTCATGCTCCCATTTTCCTGCCTCCTTCATCTGTCTGTATACAGAAACAACCATTGGTTTTATTTTCTAGGGTATCTAGAACGCTAGAATAGCGTAGAGAATAGACTTACCTCACAGCCATAATGGCGGCCAGTGAAATGTCGAAATAGAAAATTTGGGTCAAGGACAGGGAATTCACTTCAAGGGCAGATAGCAGGAACATCTTTTTGGTTTCCACCTTTTTATCAGTGAAAGGTTCAGGAGAAAGATGAACAACAGAAACATTGTCCATTAGACATCCAGTACATTGCGGCAGCCCGTCTTCCTAAATTCAAACGACGTAAGGAAATGCAAGACTCAAATGAACTATCTGGCTTAAACAACATCTACTTACTAGTGACATTGAGTACCAGGCAAATTCGTCACTAAAGTAAGTCCCGTTCTGTGCGGTGGGATTGGATGCTCTGGTCAAGACTTCCGAAATGGTATTGGGCGTGGAGGCGATGAAGAAATTGGCGATACCCACATGAACAAGCTTATCAATTTGAGCCCTCAGATTTTCAACCGTTTCTAGCTTAGTGAGAAGATGTCGAGTGTGCAAATCTTGAAACAGAGCCCTGTACTTGTGGTACATTTCTAAAGTTAGAAGAAGCTATACGTTAGTTACCGAATCATTTTTAGTTCCGCCATTTCATGTGCGGATCTCTATAGGTTTATTTTTCCATCGTCACTGTCGTTGAGAATTCAAAACAAAGTTCTGAAGCCAATTACCTATGATTATCCTCAAATTCTAAACAGGTCAAATGAGGCAGAGTATGGGCGCTTTGATGGGAATTTTATACTTTTGAGGAATACCATTGGAATATCAAATGTGACAAGTAAGTTGCTTGATAGTTTATGAAATTGTTCACTTTTATGCATTCAACGCTTCAAAGTAAAAAATCGAGATACTCGATTAATTATTTTGCCATGACTTGCTCTTCCAAAAGAGCAATTAAGCTGCTAGGCACATAAGAAACAACTGACGGTTAAACGAACAGAAACACAGAAACACGGATCCTCGATCCGGAATATACGGACTTATTTTAATATTTTTATTACCATACTGTTCGTCAAAGAAAACCACAGCGGTGGTCATGCTCTGAAGTGCTACAAAGGAGCGCACGGCTTGAATCAATATGTCAGCTGGCGGAGAAACTTGAATCAGGTACTGCTTCTGAGACTCATCTAAGTCCCTCCATTCTCTAGTAACAAAGGATTCACATGAAAATGGTTTAGGATTTTCGTGTTTCTTAAATGGTGACACGAAAGTTCATCGCGCACATTTCATCGCTACGAAAGTTCATCGCGCACAATTCATCTCCGCGAAAGTTCATCGCGGCGAAACTTCATCGCGGCGAAAGTTCATCGCCGGCACATTTCATCGTGCGAAAGTTCATCGCCAAGAATATTCGGTCAGGTCCGGCCAAGTATCCTCTGCACTTCGAAGTGGTGTACTCCATACAACGCCAGATTTTTTAGAGTTATCACCTTGTTTTTCAAATATTTATGTAATTGTATCTCTCGTGGAGGATTACTTCCTTTCCTTTACTTGTTTGTGTGATTTTTGTAGCCATTGTGCAAAACGAATTACTAGAACTTAGTTAAATATGTTAATGCAGCCTAATTGAAGTTGTATCGAGTCGAGACGGTTTATTAAGAGAATGACAAGGCGTAAATAAGTTGAAATAGATTTCCTATTACTACTACAATTATACTCAGGTAGTCGCCAGTACATTGAACCTAATGTTTAGGGCAATTTATTTCCTTTTAATAGGAATGAGACACGGTAATGCTATTTTTTTACCATGAATTGAAATGTACTATAAAATAAAATAATTAAAAAATTATGGCGATGAACTTTCGCGCGATGAAATGTGCCGGCGATTAACTTTCGCCACGATGAACTTTCGTCGCAATGAACTTTCGCCGCGATGAATTGTCCGCGATGAACTTTCGCCACGATGAAATGTGCGCGATGAACTTTCATGGAATCTTCTTAAATACTTCTACTGTATTAAAAAAATAGTTCGAATGGAAGATGTAAACCTAAAAGAACTGATTTATAATCGCAGCCTCTCTACCTCACATCCCCTTCTTGACCGAAAGTGGCTGCAATTGTTGGCATTTGAACGGCCCTCAGGAGAACTTTGACTGCTTCCGAATTTATTCCAATTCGAGTAAAGTCAATTGCAATATCCGGCTGGTTATCGGATTTGAGGAAGGAGTCTAGCTTCGTGCAAACTATAGAACCAACATTTGTAATGAATTAGCTACACTGGAAGCTGACTTCTGGAAATAATGCTGCATTTGAGTTAATGTTAGCGGTGATTACAATCCTTTGACAAGGCGAGAGGGTCCGTTGAATTTGACAGAAATTTGTGAATTTTCCCAATATTCACTCCAAGCTGCTCCGCATTCTTCTCAATGTAGCTCCTAGCATGTTCGAAGAGTTTCTCGCTTGCGAGGTCTTCATAAATGAATACTGCAAAACCAAGAAATATTAGGTCATTCGGGATTTCCGAAGTGCTTTCAATGGGGGCCAACTCAAATTCTGAATCGGAATCTGAGTTTATCGTGAAGTTGGAAATAGATACTTTCCGGAGAAGAAAATGGCGTAAATTTAATGCTTTCCGTTAAATTTTAACACAACTTCAATAGGCAATAGCAATTGGTGGAATTTTTAATCCGGTGTCTGGCTGCCGTTCCGGCGTGCTAAAATTCAAGACTATCTGCAATTCAAAATTCAATAATACTAAGGCATATATGTCAAATCGTCATTGGTCACTACTGCTGGTATTTTTCAAAACAGGAAACCGAATTTTGAGTTCCAATCATGTGGGCGTTGTTGTAGCCTAACGGGTTCTTTATTCTTCGCTTTCCATTTCCGTTGTTGATCCTTCATTTCATAATTCAATATTCAATGAAGCAAACGCCAGAGTGGCGTGTGAACTGTTGCGTTATATAATTAGATTGTCGTTTCGTTTTTATTTACTAATGCATTTGTATTCCGTTAGATTTTATTTATAGTCCTTTCTACCGCGCAACAATGTAGTAAATACAACTGAATTTGGCTATTTAATTTTGGTGTAACACTCATTAAGTCCACCTAATTTTGAATCGTACATCACACAGTATGGATACTGCAGTGGAACATAAGTCCTTTGAATAAAACACGCCAAAATTTACTACAAAAATGCTTAAATTCCATACACCCATTGTGTTAATATACTTATGCTTCGATTACATACTTAAGTTAACGCTTCTGAAATATTACACTCTCGGATTTTAAAGTACACACTTCTCGTTTCTTGTTAACACGTACGTATACCCACTGCTTCGTCACACTACTCCGTCCGTTTCCGATTGCTGCAATACATAAATATGGTTTGATATATTATTGGTTTCTGGACCGAAGCGCCCAGTAAAGTGTTATGAATTTAAGATTATTATACTCAGCTTTCTACGACTTCCTCTCTGTGTATTTTGATTTCAAGTGATACTTGATGAATTTTAAAAAACTAGGCTAGGTTTATGAGAGAATACAAAGGCCAGTCCTTTTTGCCAGCATCATTTAATTTTCGTATGAGCGAATCTAATCAGTAAACACTAAGCTTCAGTTGGCCGTAAATCGGCCAACGCTAATGTCAACCTATTACGAAAACTCTGAGAAATATAATTATATGCGACAGACACTGACGTTGCCGAGTATTTTGAGCAACAAAACTTACGGATGTTGACTGTAATTGTTGCCTTATCTTGAGCTGATGACTTTCCAAAAATTAAGATCAGAGGCACAAACCAAATGGAAAGTAACTTCAAGGAGGATGTGAATAACTTTCCCATTTTGCGCTAGTATATACTGCTCGCTCACATAACCTCTTGTACGACTTGGAACCGAAGCCTTGAAATAATGTTTTTTCTTCAAATTGATTATGCTGCGTCTAAAGCTGTTTTGAAACTGAATGCGGAACCAGTGGTAATACTGATAATATACATACATTAGCATATAACTACATTATCAAATGGAAAGTAAGCACAACACAAAACTCTATAGTTCGATTTAGCAGAATTGCTTGCTTCCAGTCACACTCATCGAACGCAAAATAAATGTTTAGAACGCGACGAGCCAGAACCACTTAGTTCTGGCGGTGGACGGTTGATTTTGGGACATAGGTACTCAAGTGACGATTTTATTGCCAACGGATTGACCTGAGAGTCCTGACACCTTATGGACGCAGACGAAGAGACACTCGTCGCCGTGACTCTAGGCATTACAATAATTTGTTCCACCCTGGTTGAAAATAATAACTAAATGTACTTGTACTTACAATAAGTACATATTTTTCTGAAGTACATTTACATATATCATATATTTAGATATCAACATGCAAAAAACAAAAGGTAGCACGCTGTGAATTCTCTATTTCAGCTACGCTCCTATGAGCCAATACCGTACATATTTCGTCAGCCGAATTCCAAAAGAAGGCGTACATATATTAATATGTAGTTTGATTGACCCAACTTAAAATATTTGTAAATTCAAACAATGTTAACACTATCTCACTAATTGTGTGCGAATATTCAGGTGGAGGTTCTCGGTTCCGATTACCGATTTCCCTTAATAAATATACTAAGTATGTATTTACATCTGATTTTGTTTTACACATTCAGGGTTTTTAAGGTTTGTTTAGAATAGTTAAGGTATTTAATTGTTAGTTAATTTTTCAAGGTTAGTTAATTGTTAGTTGACATTTGGAATAGTAATATGATGTGATTTCATTAGTAAATGTGCAGTCAAATGTACAGTATGTATTAGATTGATGCGTGCGTGTCAAAATGTGTAGGTTTAGCGGAGCGTTTAGCTTTGATTTAATAATTGATATTCTACAGTACAGATACTTGTAGGTTGTGGTTCTACTGTACATGTTAGATAAGTACAATATACGTACAATGTAATGTAAGATTTAGTAAAGTAATAAGGTTTCGTTTTACAGTATCCTCTCCTTGAAAGAGATTACCACGAATTTTCAACAGACGGCAACGCACCCGGTGGCCTAAGTTAAAACCAAATAGTTATGAAATTCGTGCAGAACCAGGTCGAAAGAAGCGGATTAAAGTATGCCACGTTTGAAGAACCAAGTCAGGCAATACTTACTTGTCATACTCCGTATTGTAATTGGTTTTGGTGTTGTCAAATGAAGGAGCAAATTCCTTTGGTGGAGGGAGCGCCATTTCAGCCAGTTCCTCTGTAACGTTTCTCTTGCGATACCACCAGTACTCAAAGATGAGCGTGAAGCAAGCCATGACGATTCCAACAAATATGACGATGAAGACGCCACCTGCATTTTAAATGAACCCGAGGCATTTCACAGTTAATTAATAGTAAGGTCAGATTAGATTAGTGTTACTCAGCTTTAAAATATTAATTGAATCCCATGAGTACAGCCTCTATTCAATATTTACTAATATTGTCCCTAGTCCCTAATAATCGGAGAGCCTCGACAGGGTGGCACAGCTTAGGCATAGACTATTACCAAATACTATGTATGTATTACGGGCTTTAGTTCCTTATAGTAGTTGCATTTATATGCATTCATTGGATGAATTGCTGGTGAAAGTTTGAAATCACCTCAAAAGCCGCGCCACCAAAATTCCGAAACTTCGGGAGGCCACAGTACGCTTCAATTGAAGTACCACAGTGCGCTTTAATTGAAGTACCATAGTGCGCTTCAATTGAAGTACCACCGTGCGCTTCAATTGAAGTACCACAGTGCGCTTCAATTGAAGTTAGTCCAATTATTCAACTTATGATCCGTTTGGAAGATCTAGCATAAATCTGGATTAAATCAACTTCGAACGTCTCGCGGCTTTTGACGTCGCTCCCAGTTTTCACCCGATTCCCGAAAATTCTTATTTATGTTTATAGCCTAATAATTTATCACATAACTACGGGCCAATCACATCAATCCAACTCAAAACCTACCAATGTTGTGAATACTGATGCCGTCAGACTGGTTGTCATCCCGAGGACACCTCCTCTTGATTCTGGGATCATTCCACCATTCCTCCTTGAGTTGTTCCAAAAACCGTTGATTCAAAAGTTTGAGGATCCTGTATCAATATATTGGGTCAAACGATTAAATCTGAATTGGTTTGAACGTAGAATTGATGAAGTGAAACTAATTCAAAGGCGACTAAAAGCAAATAGGTTTGGGACTACGCACTTCAGGATACGTTCTAAGCGAAATTGAGCTAAGCAGTAAGCAATCATTCTCCTTGTGACACGGAGAACTAAGGTTCACCCTTACGCATCATTCAATTGATCTTTGAGCGGTGAACCCTGCTGCACTGCTAAGGCATACGGCTTTCTCGAAAATTCCTCCCCAACCATTTGTAGGTCGCAACTGGTTATGACTTGGTAGCGAATGTCGGTTGCATCTCCTGAATCATCCCGAACCCAGACAAAGAAATAAGTGCAAAGGTACATTAAGAAGCAAAATATCAGATAACTTGCCGTCAACACGTTCACATGTTTCTGAGTTTCACGTGCTACAGTATATCGGCTAATAATAAGTACCACACAAAAGATACAAATTGAAGCAAGAATAATGCGAGTTAGAATTGCTGTAAATTGCAATTTTTCGAATCAGAATGGAAATCAGAAGTCAGGCCCTGGAAATTCCACGGAGAATACTCGAGGTTTGTTCCAAATAAGTTTTCAATTATTGAAAATACTCCAATTTCTTACATATGAGAGAATGACTCTTTTAGTGGAGAACCCTTTTGAACCGCAATTGCGTAAGGTTTACGGGAAAATTCCTCTCCCTTTTGATCAAACTCACAGCTAATGGTGGTTTCCCATTTAATGTTGGTAGCCTCATCTGTTCAGTTGTAAAATATTACCCATACCATGTTCATAACATAGACATTGAAAGTCAAATACATTTCAAAACATTTTGAATGCATTGAACATTAAAGACTGTCAGAGTGATTATAAGCTTTACCCAAGAATGCAAAACCGTCTGGAGTGCCTTTCGGGTCTGAACTATTTATCCCTCGAACTCGATCCACTGCTTCCTTGAACGTTTTGGGAGGTGTATTTTCTTGCATAGCTTGCCACATTTTGGTAAACTTATCACTCACAGGATAGTCCCAGACGGCGAGTTGGGAGCGTTCAAAATCAGTCAGGTTGTCGTTCAAACTCATGTCCTTCCAAATTCTAGATAATATTCATATCGGATAAGTTCCAAACTAATTTATCAAATATGGACAGACATGCAAATATAGATCACTTACTCATAGAACTTGTGCTCAATGTGAGCCATTCGATCGAAGTAAATCCAAGCCGAGCTATTTTCAAGTGGAGCGTACTGGACTTTGTACTGTTTGCTCAAATCGTCCAAGGACTCAATCGGTGCATCCAAACGGGAGACCGTTAAGAAAGCAGCCAAGTTAGCCGTGTACGAAGCAATGATAATGAAGCCAAATAACCACCACGTTGCAGCAACCAATCTTCCTGACAAATTCTTAGGAGCTTCACCGCCACCCTTCAAATTAATTATGGTTCGTTCCAATAACTACGCACTGTTACATTTCGGGTTTATAAGTGAATTGTAAGATTTATCAAATTCGGCATTGTGCGAATTCAATATACAACACGCCACATGTCTGTTTACCCCGTTGTAGTCTATAGATTGGTAAATCGATCACAGACATGTGATACACCAAACTGAAGGCAATTTCATGATGGATGGTGGATCTCATGGAGCATTAACGTTTCGTAACACTTGTAAGTGGCCATTACACAGAGAAAGAAAGAAAAACAGATAGAGAAAGAAGAAGAAATGCGAAATCGTGAAACAATCAAACTGTGAATAGATTCCGTTTAAAAACCGGACGATTCACTTCACAGCATATATTTACGTGGAAGGTTGGGCCACTTTCTGTTCTTTGAACTGTACAGAAGCCGTTTGCAAGCGATTACCAAATGTTAATGCTTCATGAAATTGCCTTTAATTTGGCGCAACAAGGTATACGGGGGTATACAGATGGAAGTTTGTATGATTGGAATCTATAATCCTGGGTTGAGTAATCGAAATTTGGATGAAAAGACTCGAAGGTATTCTGAAGAATAGAGGATGCCGAGCTTGTAATTCGTCCAACAAACCTGTGGTGTCAAGGAGGTCATGCAGAACCAAAGGCATTCCTTCAAGTTGAATTCCCGTTTCTCTTCATCCTCTTCATACTTTTCCCGATTGTTCTGGTAACTGTATGGACTCCAGCGGTCAAAGATCCACATCAGAATGCTATTGAATAGAGAATTCCAGACGTAAAACTGAGACAGCATTACGGCATCGATGTAATGAGAAAACGTAATTTATTGGGTCCAGGAAATACGATTCTACGTCAGTTGCGCCCCGTCAGTTGCGCCCCAGTCATTTGCGTCGCGTCAATTGCGCCCTGTCAGTTGCGCCCCGTCAATTGCGCCCCAGTCATAGCAAACTGAACCTAAGGAATCTTCGGGTGTTTCGGAAACCTAACCTAACCTAATTAATTTAATATCACCATTTACGACTGTACAATAGCGTTTACACCCATAGCAAAGTGAACATAAGGAATCTTAGAGTAACGGGGCGCAACTGACGGGGCTCAACTGACGGAGCGCAACTGACGTCGGACGGGAAATACAACAAATATATATTTACAACTCACTTCGTTTCGTACAATGCAAGTCAAACTACTGTGTTAATTATTAAGTGTTAAATTGGCTAACTCATTATAAATCCGTAGGAATAAGTTAAAAACGAACCTTGTAAAGAAGTAGGCTCCTAGAATGCACATCCACACGTCGTTCTCGAGCACAGTCAAGAATTTGAAAAGTGATGTCGGCGTTTTGGGTTTTTTCATCAAAATAGAGATTCCAACCAAGTCGTAGTAAGGAACCGTGAAGTCCACGACGCTCTCTCGTTCCGCCATCACTGACATGGCTCCGAGAGCAATATCAGCTTTCTGTAAAATTTATAGTCAAAAACATTACTATGCCACTCAACCTACCTAATACTACAATTCAATTTGAATTAGAAGCTTTTGTCTTCGCAACAATCTGGAACAGCTGCATCAATGAGCCCGCATATGTAAATTAGGGCTAAAACAAGTAACTAAATTAGTTGAAAAAGTACTTACTCTGTCCTGAAGCTCCCGAACCATGCCATCCCACTCATGCGGAGGATAGTCCTTCATATATCCGTAGCCCGATTTCACTTCTCGAATGGTAAAATTGAATTGCAAGTCCTCTTTAATTTTGTACAACAAGTCCAGGCAGTACCCCCTGAAGCAGTTACTGTATTTCGAATCCTCTTTACAACCTTTTATTCTTTGCACAAAAGGGGCTTGCTAGATGGTTGAGCGTGTCAAATTTAAATTCAATTGATTACTTGTAAGACACGCAAATACTAACGATGTAAATTAATTTTAGTTATTTAAATTAAAGCTTGACGTACAACGACGGTTACAATTCGAAACACAGTGTTAGCTCTGTGGTCATTCAAGCTCATGCCATCCTTCATTTGAATAAGGTTCTGCTCTCCAACTCCAGCGTTCCAAATCCCAATGTCTTGCGTAGTTTTGGGAGTTGCGGTATTCTTATCGAAGACTAAACGTTGAACTTTCATTTTGAAGTTTGGGTGGTTTTTACCATTCTCTTTCAAAGTGTATGGTCCCATGATGTTGTCCTGAACGGTAGCTTGAAAAGCTTTAAACAGGTCCAGGCTTATTGGCGGATAACGATTGTTCTGAGTGGCGTTCCAATTGAGACAAGAATGATTTGAAATGTCATGTTCCCATTTCCCCGCCTCCTTCATTTGTCTGTACAGAGATCAAACCATTAGTTTTCTATTAAGTTACTAGAATGCAGGGTCCAATAATTGGAACCAACTTACTTTACAGCTATAATGGCAGCCAGTGAGATATCAAAATAGAATATTTGCGTCAAGGACAGAGAATTCACTTCAAGGGCAGATTGCAGGAACGTCTTTTTGGTTTCCACCTTTTTATCTGTGAAGGGTTCAGGAGACAGATGGACAACCGAAACGTCGTCCATTTGACATCCGGTACATCTTGGCAGCCCGTCTTCCTACACTCAAATGAAACAGTTAACAATCAGGGCTCCGTACCCGCACGCGCAGGAGCCAAGTCGAATCTTTTGTTATACTAACTTTTAGGATTTTCAAGACTCATGCACTATTGGGGGAAGTCAATTTTCAACTTACCAGGGACATAGAATACCAGGCGAATTCATCGCTGAAGTAAGGTCCGTCTTCTGCTTTGGGATTGGATGCTCTGGCCAAGACTTCGGAAATGGCGTTAGGTGTGGAGGCAATGAAGAAATTGACAATGTCTACATGTACCAGCCTGGCAATTTGAGCCGTAAGCTTATCACCTGATTCCAATTTAGTGAGAAGATGTCGAGTAGGCATGTTTTGCAGCAGGGCCTTGTACTTGTGATACATTTCTATAGATAAGAGGAGTTAAAGCTAAATTAAACCTGTAAGTTACTGAATTATTAGCTAGGCTCGCCATTTTGTGCTGGAATCTTTCATATTTCATTTATTTATTATTTTATTATTACCATACTGCTCATCAAAGAGAACCACACCGCTGGTCATGATCTGAAGTGCCACAAAGGAGCGAACGGCCTGAATCAACATGTCGGCTGGCGGAGAAACTTGAATTAGGTACTCCTTCTGAGGGTCTTGCAAGTCTCTCCATTCTCTAATAACAAGGGATTTACATGAAAATGGTTTATGACTTTCGTGTTTCTTAGATTCTTCTACTGTATTAAAAATTACTGTATGAAAAAAAAATAGTTCAAATGGAAGATGTAAATCTAAAAGAGCTGATTTATAATCGCAGCCTCTTTACCTCACATCCCCTTCTTGACCGAAAGTGGCTGCAATTGTTGGCATTTGAACGGCCCTCAGGAGAACTTTGACTGCTTCAGAATTTACTCCAATTCGTGTAAAGTCAATTGCTATATCCGGCTTATTTTCCGATGCCATGAAGGAGTCCAGTTTCGTGCAAACTAAACAAAAAGTATCAATTAGGAGCGCCGCGAGCTGACTACACGGAACAAAAATTACATTAGTGTTATTGGTGCTTACAGTCCTTCGACAAGGCAATAGGGTCAGTTGAATTTGACACAAATCTATGAACTTCACCAATATTCACTCCAAGATGCTTATTCTTCTCGATGTAGCTCTTGGCATGGTCGAAGAGCTTCTCACTTTCGAGCTCTTGGTAAATGAGCACTGAGAAAAGTTACAATGCATTGTTAATTATTTGGCCCTTGTTTTAAGTTTCAAAAGACGACAAAGGAATCACGAAGTTTTCTGCGAAACTACTAGGATCGCGACTGTAACGCTTAAAATCCTTATTCTTGGCGGCTTAGTTCTAGAAACTGTGTTTCGACTTCTGTGTAAGTACTTACCAATCTTACACGTTTATATTCTTCTCATGATATAAATTCAGGATTAGTTCTGCATGGCATAGCGTTACCTTTTGCCGACTGCTTTGGAAACTGAAAGCATGGACGGCTAATTAAATTCTCTGAAAAATTGGATATTCATTATAAGGTCAACAGATAATTACATATTCTGGAGCTTGCAGCATGTAGCGTACTGTGCACTGTACTGACTGCACAACATTTAGGTTGCTGGACAAACCTGCGTGCGGGTAACTAAATAACGGCTTCAAATCTAGCTGTTTGCCTAGACTAAACAAAGTTTCATTAGCCAGAGACATTAATATGCCCGTTGCCTCCTATTACCCATGTGTAAATGTATAATAGACAAATCGGATTATGAAGATTGAGCCTGTTTTTCATAAGAAGGTCGCTATTGATTTTATTCGCTAAATAATTTAGCTTCAGTTCTCATTGTGGAGCGGGACATAAGTGGGTAAGGATAATGAAGCTCGGGAGTAAATAGGATTTGTGTAATAACCTGGATTCGGTGGTTACATTTAATATTCTATCCACCCATTTTCCTCTCCTGAGGCTTCCCTTACATCCTATATGTAGTATACCTATAGTATAACAGTTAATACTGGAATGTCACGCTCTCTGAATTTTTAACTATTTCTTTTCTCTTCCCCATGGACATATCGTGTTTCTTGTCAATATCTTTATCTCCCTGTCACACTACTCTATCTGTCGCATATGTTGTGCTTTCTACTGGGTTTGTCCCACGAGACACGACGCGCTCGAGACTGAAAACTTTATGAGGTTGGGTATATTCCGTATCTAGGGAACTGTGTTCTTTAAACTACGTCCAATTCCTTTCCAGTATTCTGCATGCATATCAATTGCATCAATGTTCCAAAATACATGGCTCTTTGTTTCCAGTATTTAACAGTATGACTTGTATATTTGTGTGATTTTGATTTGATTATGGATATGAGAAACGTTTGTCATGGAAATGAAGCTCACTTATGCAAAGGTTTTAGTTTCTTTTTACGAGGGTTCTGACGGAATTTTCATATGATTTATCGGCCCAACTAATGTTTATTTTAAAATACCGCCCTCCGCTAATTCCAGCCTAGTCAATTCCTGCGCTAAGAATTACCAATAAACAGTACAAACTGGTAAGATATGACCGACTCAGAGGGGTCAACATATCTAGAAGCATTTCAGTTTGTCATAATCAGAAATCATAAGTACTTACTGCTATAGTTATTGTCTTTACAACGAGTAACGTTAAACCAATTAAGGTTTCTGACCCAATTAATCCACTTGTAAAATTCCAATGATATTTGTTTCTCCACCTATCGTTCATAACACTTACACTTATGAGTACAACGTATCTAAAAAAAATTGGAAAAGTACCATAGGCACTGCTGAAGTTACCCAGGACTAATTTGATTAATTCCGTTTTAAAATTTCATTTAGAAGAGCATTTGGAACGATATTTTTCTTATGGATGATATCGAAAATTAAAAATCCACTGGAAACTTAAATACCTAGGATCAGCTTTCAAAATTGTAGTTGTGTACTGTAGCGTTTCACGAAACAAGACGAACAAACATAAAACTTCAACCTTAGTACCGGTTCAAAGGAAACTAAAATTACCGTTAAGTAAATTAGTAAAACCGTCATAGGAACAGCAGCCACGTACGTGATACCATTAAAAAATCAAAATATAAAAAAAATGTAACAAGAGGAAACACATTAATTTACAAAAAATCAGTTAAAAGCTCATTAGAATTTGTCTACGCCAATTTTCTGATTGCAATTACATATAAAATATATTTTTTAGTTCTCAAAATGGATTAATTATGGATTTCGTCCTACCATCATCGGAGGAAACAAGTATTTTCTTCAAAACTCATGTTCAAAAGTCATTTGAATTTACATTCGGTGTTACGAGTAATGCCCAATGTTCGTATTTCCCTTATTTCCATAATTTCGGATATCCTTAGTATATTTTATAAATGTCTATAAAATTCTAATTGCGCTTTGCGTCTGTCAAAAAACTCATGAAATTGTCCTTCTCTTAACACTGCTGCAAATAGGCGTGTTACGTTTCTGGTCTGGCTTCCAGTCTAACGCATAACCTATACCAACTAAACGTTCTTACATATGAAGCTGACGATTGATTCCAAAGCTGTGACAGATAAACTGACCGAAAGGGCAATCACATAATGCCCGACAAGGTCGGTCACAATAAATGTAGATGCGGTGTTCTTAAATGCTAATTTTACTATGGGGACATACGGTAGTACCTACATACCTTTTCATTGAAGCAAGGTTCATTGTTAGCATTTCCTAGGAGAACATGAACATGATACGTAAAATCGTAACGAAGTTTTCCAAATTATGGTTCATCGTAAACGGATCGGAATCTACGTTTATCCGATCCTCTGAAGATTTCGGAATCGTAAACCTAATACCTAACCCGATCCGTTATCGAAAATCACTTCGGATCGGATCCGTTATCTGCCCATAGGCCAACATTGCACGGATATTTAAATTGTTTCTCCTATCCAATCCGATCTATCTGGTCGGAAAACCTTTGGCTAGGAATCGGAAAGGGTTTGGGTACATATTGGAATTTTTAAATGCCCATTATCATCAGCGCGCACTTATTTTACTTGACCGTCCATTATTTTTTATTCGTTCATCAAACTGACATTTCACCAGTATATTAACACATACAAAGATAATCCCCGTTAAGCAATCAGATTTCCTTAACCTCAAGCATTAACAAATTGACAACTTTCAAGAGATTGTTTCCTTGCTGCTTCTGGCAACAATATTCTGGTCCATAGCGTCAAAGGTTAATTTTAACGTGTTGTGCGAGGCATAGGGCTTGAAAACTGAGTTTCGAGATTACTGATTTATTGTTATTATTTCTCTGCTGGTTCCTGCGAGAATCGTAAACAACGCGCAACGGACAAGTACTTCAAATTCAAGCATGAAAACTTACGAATATTGACGGTAATCGCCGCCTTATCCTGTGCCGCTGACTTTCCCAAAATTAGAATCAAAGTTACCAACCAAACCGAAAGGAAACTCGAGGATATGAATAACTTCCCCATTTCGCTCTACTTCTCACATAGCCTTCTGAATGACCCTTCTGAACCTGACCTGCTTCGAGGAATTTCCACAAAAGAAGTGATTATGCTTCTGAAGCTGTGGTGAAACTGAGTCTGGAGTGGGACTCCGTCGCGTGAGATATCAGATATCGGGTTGTAATGCTAAGATAATGATAGAAGGTGTAATCCCACATACGACTACTTGTATAAGATATACGATAAAACGGCTTGCCCATGTAAGATTGCGCATTTCAATCCACTACACATAAGCAGCATATATCGCGTTTTTTTCGCACATATTCTTTCCACTTGTATTTGCGATTTCAGTGCAGTGGAACGAACGCTCGGGACAGTTGGGGCTTTTCGTCATTCTATCTTACATCTACTAGTATTACACTGCCAACTAACGAAAGAGTAAAATTCCTAGCCTTATTATGCTCATGGTATGTGACACGGAACGGAACACGGAATGACGCGAACAAAGGAACTCGATGAATTTTTCATAAGGGAAAAATAATGTTGGAGATGGCAAACGATACAGAAATGTTGGCTACTACTTTCTCTTCTCTGCGATGTTCCTTCGTGATATGCTCATTTAGGCTGTCTCCATAATAATAACGAAAAAATTCATAGATTATTTTAAAAACTAACTTGAGGTTTTTTATAGTTTAAGACGGCGAGTCGCAGACGTGAATGTGCATTCCAAGTACGTAAATAATTCAAATAATAAATGATTGCTAGGCTTTTACAGAAAAATTCACGGACATCATTCTTCTGAACTTTGTCCTGAAATATGACTAAGTCAAGGTGACCATTTCCAAATTTTGCGAAAACAGTAAATGGGAAAATTACAAAAAAGAACGGATACCCGAATTCTGACTTAGCTGAATAATTTGTTAGATATATTTTTACTCCGTTAACACAGTTCATTTATTATGTGAAACTGGTTTTGCTTTACGGTATGGTATTCATAAATACCTTTTACAGCCAAATCTAAATCACTTCCACCTTATCAGCAATAGTATATCCTTCACTTGAACTGCAAACGCAGCATGGTGCATGTGTATGCCGTAGCCGAAACTTGAGCTTTAGTAAAATCAAAACTGAAAGGTACTACTTGAGCATATACCCTGGATTGACTGTGGATTTAATTGCATTATGTTAATATTTACCGGTCGGTAGACAAGTTACGCTTGTCATCGTATGTTGGAAACCTACTATGCTCCAACACGCTACACGCTGCAGCGGCACCGCAAAGGTATTTATCCTGTACGACTGGACGATTGGAGGCGGACCTGACGGGCGTACAGAAGAAACTCTATTATTAATTTTCCCAAAAAAATGTTAAAATTTTGATATTCGTGCATTATTGTGGGAATATAATACCTAATACACCTACTTAGTTTATTCTCGACAGAAATCATAGTTTATGCTCAAGTAGTTATTATAATTATAATGGGATGTCGTTTGGAATTTGTTCTGACATTCTCTGGAACTCCCTCAGTCAGTCCCCGCTTTGAATTTGTGTCAACAAAAGCCATTGACCTCGGAATTACATAAACGTTTGCTTGCGTAATTTCTTTAAGGTCGTGGCACAGGCAATCAGAGGTATAACGTATAACACAACCCCATACACAACTGCGTCGAAGATATTGCTCATTTCACCTTATCTCACTCGACTTACTCTTCTTGCACGCAAAACTGAATGCCCATCAGCTGTATAGGACGAGCCGAACTTCTTCTGGTATCGGAACAAATTAATAGATAAGAAACGAGAAGCGTCCTACGCTACACTGCTGGAGCTTGAAATGTTCATCAGCACAATCACAAGCATATAATTCTATGTATTTCAGAATTCCTATCTTCAGTTTCTTCCTATCCAACCAATAATTGTCAATGCCACGAGCACGAACTAAGCTCGACCTTCTTCCAAAATCGGAATTGTTCATCATAAGATGACATAAATACATACATACTAAATGGTATTCATTGTTACTAATACAATCTGATCTCTTAGAAATAATTGTTCAGCAGACCTTCTGTACCGTCGCTAATCATAAGTAATCCTCCACTGTAATATCCTGCCATAATACTGATATCGTATTTTGAATTTGCATCATCAAGATAAGTCCAATGCGTTGTGTTCATTAGAAAAATACAATATGCAAATTTTTGGACTTCGCTGCCTCCCGTTTTAAGCCATAATAATAATATTATATGTAGTAGGTCCAGCAAAACCTAGCAACAATCTGCTAGCCGCTTGCCGCGTCTCCCAGCAACCTGTGCTGTCTTCGCTTGGATCACACAGCTTCAGCTATTCGACCACCCAGGATGTGACTTCGACTCGTATACGTTATTGCATGAATGAAGTAGAAGCGTCCAATCCAGACAGAAACAGTCAACGCGCCCGGTGGTCCTTTCTAATTTCTAATCTGCGAAACCACGTAACGTACAGTCCTTAGTGTACGAATACGAAGTCTGGGTGGTCCAAGCTGTACGCTCTGTTTTAATAAATATTATCTTGATTCCCAGGGAAGCTATAACCCTATTTCCATTCCTATTATTGGCAGTGGTCAGTTGGTCAGTAGTGTTCTTCTGTGGTTGTTGTGCTCCACGTCGACTTTTGGCCGCACAGAAGTCTTTGTAACAATAGCAGTTAATGGCGGATCGGCCCGTTCTTCAACACTTCGACCCACGTTCCCAGGGACTATTTATTATGAAGAACCAGGATTTCGGTAGTGGAAACGCCGCTATGGGTCCAGCGTCGGGCCTAGTTGTGATGCCCGGAAACAACATGTACCCGGGACCAGGCGGCCAGGTTCATTTTCCACTTCATCCGGGTTTTCCCTTCATGAACCAACCTGGCGGCGTTCCTGATCCAGCATTTGGGATGCTTCCTCCTACGCTTCGGTGAGTTATTGTAATAAATATTTTTAGCGAAGTTTAAGGAAATCCACTCCTACTATTATTCACTGTAAGTGTGTAAACTGGTCCGGTTTCGGAAGATGTGCTGGCGTATGTTAACGTTTAGCATTATTTCTTAGAGGTTAGGTTGCCGAAACACCCGTGAAGGACTTCTTTGAAATTCTGGGCGGGTTAGGTTTGTCGCCTGCCCGAAGCGAATGTCGTACAACACTAACCTAATCTGCCCAGAATTTTAAAAAGTTCGGCAAAAATAGTCGAAAGACGCTAACACATGCCAGCACATCTGCCGAAATCTGACCGAATAAAGTGCAGGATGAAGTTTGCTGCTATACGCTATACATAGTTTGGTCAGCGTGCGTATAGTAAAGTCTGAACGTAAGCTCCTGTTGTTCGACGAAAATCTACATATTACAAAAAAGAGTTTTGAACGGAATTACAAAATAAGGCATAGGGAATGTATATGCTAGTCGTTCGCGCCTGCGCCGGCGTAAGGTATTCTTGTTCTCTTTGGTTTGTTTGGCCTGGTGAGTAGTTATTGGCTATCGCCTGAAACAATGAAAGTTGCTGTATCGTTACTCAACTTTGAATTTCGTTGAGCCTGATGCAAGTAATATTGAGGGCATTTTATTCTCAGTAGTCATAAGTTTTCTTAAGGGTTTTGCATAAATAAATCAGCGTAGGTAGACTGGAAAGTTTGAATAGGCTTGTCAAAGTAAGAACATAGAATGGAAACTCTCCAACATGTATTGGACTTCACCTTTTGTCAAACGCAATACACAATGTTAAGCTAATTTGTAAATTCTAAGATTTTACTCCGTATTCTGCATATTCATATGATTTGCTCCGCATTGCAGGAAAAGAGACAATTTAAAAATGCTTATTTGTGGCAGCTGGCAGCTAGTTCAGTTCGGTTCCATGACCCTCAGCACTTGGTTGGGAGAGAATCGCTACAACGATAAGTTATGCAAAATAAGTGTACACGAGTCCTATGCTGTGTATACAAACGCAAATAACAGAAATTGTCAAGTTATATGTACTTTCATGTGTGGGTGTTACAGAGGAGTTCAACAGCCTTTTCCAGGAAGAACAGTTTATTTTATGTGCTACCAGGCGAACAAGTTATTGGGCCTAAGCAGAGGGATATAGGGCTAATCTGAAGTAATAATGAACAAGGATGAGTTTTGAGTTTGCAATTTACAAAATTATGCAGGTATTTGAATTATTGTACTAGAACAGGTGGTCGAAAAGAAATGTTAATAATGCTGGCTGATTTTGTTTTAAAGCATTCCCAGTATCGATTCAGGCTTCTACTCAGTAGATAAAACGTTGGCAGAAGCATAAAATTTTTAATGAGTGGATGTGGATGGTGACAATTTAGTTTCCCAGTTGAATCCTGAAACGGATCTATGGTCCTAAATAGAATTAAATACACTGTGTCTAATTGTAAGCTATTGTCTTCACTGCGTAAGTGACTACAACAACTGCTTGCAATATGTTTTAAAGCTCGCGTCGTACATGATATAGATCATAAATTCCAACCCGATGGTATTTTTACAAATTTGAATAGATGTGGGGATCCAAATGGTGCAGGGTATCAGCCATATTTGATGGATCCTCGGGTATTTTCACCCATGTCCACCCCTACACCAATTCCACTACCAGGACCAATGGCCGGACAGAATGGCATGGGCATGCCAATGGTCGGACAGAATGGAATGGGCTTCCCAATAATAGCTGAGCAGAATAGAATGAGTCCTCCAATCGGACAGAATGGAATGGGCATGCCAATGGTCGGTCAGAATGAAATTGGCACGACGATGATCGGACAAACTGGAATGGGGATCCCAATGGCAGGACAAAATGGACTCGGCATCCCAATGGCAGGACAAAATGGACTGGGCATCCCAATGGCAGGACAAAATGGAATGGGCATCCCAATGGGAGGACAAAATGGAATGGGCATCCCAATGGCAGGACAAAATGGACTCGGCATCCCAATGGCAGGACAAAATGGACTGGGCATCCCAATGGCAGGACAAAATGGAATGGGCATCCCAATGGCAGGACAAAATGGAATGGGCATCCCAATGGGAGGGCAAAATGGAATAAGCATCCCAATGGCAGGACAAAATGGACTGGGCATCCCAATGGCAGGACAAAATGGACTGGGCATCCCAATGGCAGGACAAAATGGAATGGGCTTCCCAATGGGCGGACAAAACAGAATGGGCATTCCAATGGCCGGACCGAATGGAATGTCTCCGTTTCAGTTTCCGAATCCGAACATTAAAACAGGACCACTTTACCCCTTACCGCAGCCCGCACCCACCTGGATTAGTGCTTTCGGGCTTACAGCTCCTTGGCCCATCTTCCCCTTCTACACACCTTCCGTTCCAACGGCAGTGCCAAAACCAACTAATCCAGGCAAGTCAACTTGGAATGTGAATAGGAAAACTAATGCATGCCTAAGGTTGTGCTGTGAATGATATGATACATTTTCATCCAGTATTCATTGGTGGGTTGATAGAGTTGTGCTATCAATAGTTAATTGTAGTTCTAATTATTTTTAGCTCCAGCTCCACAGACGCAGTATGGATTTTTGCCCCCAACTCCACCGGACTCTCCACCAGAATCTCCCATACGTCACCCGTACAACAACTGTGTCCATATTGCTGATGCGAATGGATTCGGGATTGTGGAGTCTCACTACTATCCATATGACAGAGCTATAATCGAAGAAATGATGCGGCTCTTGAACTGCAAGGCTTTCTACGACCCCAACATCGAACGCCTCCACCAAATGCAGAGTGCTAACTTGGATGCTCAAGGTAAGTATTTCGTTTTTACTGCATTTCTTATTGGTTAGGGCGCCAATTGTGTCTGCTTTGTATTATTTGTACTCCTTCATGGATAGGACTAGGACTTATGGAGTTGGTTTTAAGCTTGAGTGCCTAGAACAGCTGTAGCCCGATTCAGCTTTGCCAAGTGAATCAGCTGAATAAGAAACATCTTTAAGCGTAGCGTACCTTTACCCATTTTATTTAGCTGGTCAAACGTGTATTGCGGCATTTAGAGCGCTATCAATTGAGGTGTATTTTTCTCAAACATCACAAAGTACCGAGCGTCATTTCGACTTTATTGCAACTTGCAATGCTACAGAATGCTAGTACCTGCCTTTACTTGCGCTTGCGTGAAATGAAAGCCATGAGTCGGGGTACGGAAATCTGAAAATTGTACCCTCGCTGAAAAGTTCAGGACTTCCAAAAAATGCTGAAGCCTTCGAGATTCATGTTTAACACTCATATTAATAACCGGAAGATCTTGGGCTCGTGTTTACTCGTAGCAACAATTCTCTGTTTTTCGTTTTCAAGCTGAGAAACCCGTTTCACTGGCTTGGAAGGAGTTTCAGGAGAACGGAAAAGAAACTGAGCTGCTGTCCGAGGATGAGGAAGAAAAGGAAGTTATTTTGGATACGACTGGACGTCCGGTGCCTCCTCCGAAACCCAGCATGAAGCGAGAGAAGCAGCGTTTCCGTTCGAATCCTCACTACTGTGTCTTCTGTCGAGCCAATGGCGAGGCTAGGGACATCTGGAGTTCCCACACTACTCATCAGAAAGGAGTCACAATCTGCCCAGTTTTGAGAAACTACAAATGTCCTCTTTGTGGAGCCACTGGGGACCAATCTCATGTAAGCCACTTCGGAACTTCCCATTTATCGCGATACAAAAATACAAATGCTTCCTTACCTGAAACCTAAACGGCCATTTTTATGACAAGAGATAAGAAAGTTAAATATGATTCTAAAATAAATCTTATTTAAAAATTCAAATATGATTGTTAGAAGATT
This sequence comes from Ceratophysella sigillata, assembly GCA_034693865.1. NCBI lineage: Eukaryota > Metazoa > Arthropoda > Collembola > Poduromorpha > Hypogastruridae > Ceratophysella > Ceratophysella sigillata. The sequence goes on along the minus strand of JAQFXY010000427.1, from coordinate 385 downwards.
GCAAATGCGCGGAACGGCGAATAGTTAGTGAATTCGTAGCTTAATTTAATAAGATAAAGAGGGAGGGTTTGTAGTCCGATATAACTTTCGTCCTGTCAGACTGTACTGCACTTCCGCCTTAGTCAGAGGAGAGGCTATATGCCTAAAGACATTTGGAGATGCGGTTTAAAAGGATGACATGAAAAAGTTAATCCCTAATTTTTAAAAAAATTCAGTTTCTTCAGAAATTTTCAGTTTTTCAAAAGTTTGACAATTTTTTAAAAATCAAGGAATAACTTTTTCATGATATGCTTTTGAACTGCATCTCAAAATGTCTTTAGGCATAATCCTACCAAGTTTGGTTGAAATCGGTTCATTAACGGCTTCACAACAGCTGCAGGCATAC